>CANNZV010000551.1:17329-59120 GCA_947561585.1 Caprella mutica
CTTAGCTATGTTTCAAAGTGTGGGCAAACCATGCTTAAGAGTATGTCAGTTGAAGCCAATTAATTGGCTTAGATTGGAAATGGTCAAATCTCAGATATGTCTAATTGGCTCTAAATTTTTAATCGATTTCTATCTTCCCATGTTAATTTTGGCTTGAAATCTTCATAAAATGAGCCAAATTGGCTTAGCTCAGATTTCTGTGAAATTTCGGCTCAAAAATTGGCTTACAATTTTCTAGCCTCTGAAACATGGTATATTGATACGCCAGTATATTGATACGTACCTAAAAGCTGAGTGGCGCACAAGATCACGACGCACCATGACCACTGTACGTTCTAGGACCTAGGTATTAGATAGTTAAGTTGGTTTGAGTGATGATTTATGGTACCTGTCCCTATGGAGTGAATTTGATATTTGTTGTACCCATCAAATTTATGACTGATGGTGCCTGAATCCAATGTTTACAATTCCACCTAATACAGTAATACTATAGGTTAATAGTTAACAGTACTTAATACCAATGTCAAATAATATATTATTTTCAATTAAAGATAGGTAATTAATTGTCTTATATTTGGTTATGTCATTGTGTTTTATTAAGTTGGAGGCTGTCAACATATAGGTAAATTAATTTTGCTTATTCAATTTTTTTTTTACCGCAACTTCTGTAAGATTTTGGATCTTTCCCATTTGACGACCCCCACCAAATGTAATTCAATTTATATTTTTATATGCATTTTTGTCCTTAGAAACCCCAAAATCGAAACCGTTTTTCGGAAAAAATAATAGTTTTTGATTGAGATATGAGTGTTTAAAGTTATTTATTTCCTATGTATTACAGAAGGATTGAGAACTTTAAAAAACTTGTGTTTTCACGCTTTTTGGCCAATTCTGGTCAAAGATATCCGTAATGTAGTTTGTTGTATCCGCTAGTTTGTTGTACTGCACAATTCATGTTTGTATAATGACCTGGCACCCCCAGGTAATTATTGAGACGTATGGGGGACGGCTCGCACCCCATTACACGGTAGCCGGTAAATTGCTCGAAAACAATTGCTCAAAAGACAATTGCTCGAAAACAATGGCTCGAAAAACAATTGCTCGAAAGAACAATTGCTCGAAAGACAATTGCTCGAAAAACAATTGCTCGAACGAACAATTGCTCGCATGAACAATTGCTCGAATTATCAAATTGCTCGAATGAACAAAATTGCTCGAATTATAAAATTGCGCAGTATTCTATTTTATAAAAGTCAGTTATTCATGAAGTGGAGCTGCACCTAACAATGTTTGTTTCTTTTTAGTAATTGATCATTGATCATTCTATAAATGATTTTAATCATTACTCATTCTACATAATCTTTTTTAGACCGTTTGTGTCCTCTCGTATGTAATATGTGAATTAGAATCATATTGTGGTAATTATTTTACCCATAATTGACCCCTCCCGTGGTGAATCACTACTATTCATGTTTTTTTATCATAAAACCCGAATACTAGCCTATCTGTATGTGGTACCTCAATAGGTGAAATAACTTAAAGTTATGGAAGAGTTTTAATAAATCTACAAATTTTTTCGGGTTTTTTGATATAAAAAACATGAATAGTAGAGATTCACCACATGATTCCAATTCACATGTTACATAAGAGATGACACAGACGGTCTAAAAAAAAAGATTATGCAGAATGAGTAATAATTAAAATCATGTATAGAATGAATTATGATCAATTACTAAAAAGAAACAAGGATTATTAGGTGCAGCTCCACTTCATGAATAACTGACTTTTATAAAATCGAAAACTGCGCAATTTTATAATTCGAGCAATTTTGTTCATTCGAGCAATTTGATAATTCGAGCAATTGTTCATTCGAACAATTGTTCGTTCGAGCAATTGTTTTTCGAGCAATTGTCTTTCGAGCAATTGTTCTTTCGAGCAATTGTTCATTCAAGCAATTGTTTTTCGAGCAATTGTTTTCGAGCAATTGTCTTTCGAGCAATTGTTTTCGAGCAATTTACCTAGAACCCCATTACACATATGTACGTATATCAGCATTGAAGTAATAAAATGAAATATCATGGAAACTGGAAATATATACGATATATGTATTTCGGGGGGAGTATCGCCTCCCAAACACCCGTGCCAGGTCATTAATCAATCATGAAGTGTGCAGTACAACAAACTAGCAGATACAACAAACTACATTACTTTTTCATGTAAAAAATATATATTGTTTTAGTAAGTTCAATGAAAACATGATTTTTTTAAAGTTCTCAATCCTTCAGTAATGCATAGGAAAAAAATTACTTCAAACCCTCATATCTCAAAAACTGTCAGTTTCTACAAAAACGGTTATGATTTTTGGGTTCTATGGACAAAAATACATATAAAAAAAATATTTTAAATTAAAAATGGTTTGGGTCGTCAAATGGGAAATATCCAAGATTTCAAACCACTGTTATCATAAGAACATGCCTAGAAATTTATTCAAAATTAAAAGCCAATTTAGCCAATCCCATTATTTTCACCAGTCTGTATTTGGTGCACATAAATTCCACTGAATTTTTCAAAAAGCTGATAAAATTCACCAACATATTTGACTGAGTCACCAACATTTTTTTATTTAGCCACCATAAATTAATGATAACATAGCAAATAAATTCGAAGCTATAAATCCACAGACTTTGCTAAAATATTATTTTCGAAGGGGAAACATTCCACCGACAAGTCGGTAGATATTCATATTCACTCTACTATATTGAATTTTCTCAAATTATCCCTAGTCAAATAGTTTTGAATTCATTCCTACCTATATAGGCTATATTTACCATAATTTTACTTGATCATAAAAATATATCTGTATACAAAGTATGCCAGTTAAAGCTAGTGTCAATTTATCCTCAGCCCCAAATAAAATGGTATGGCTCATAAACTCTCCATTTGTCTCTCCAGCTCTCTCCAAGGTGGCACGGTTCACCAAATTTCTCTCAAAAATGATCAAATTATCATAAATTCTCTCCAAAGTAACATTGTAGCATAGGAGAAAATTAGATAGTTATTTCTCGCCATTTCCAATTGAAGGGCTCAAAATAACTGTCACAAACTCGCCATTAAAAATGTGAATTTAGACATGCTTTGTTACCTGGCCTCAGCCTTACATTTGTAAAGGTCAAAACTCATAAATGTTTAATTGACTAAACATTTTAATTCAATTCCTTTGTTCCCATGATAATTTGACATGAAATTTTAAGAAATGGGGCCAAAAATTGACCTGGCTCAGAATCTGTGAAATTTTGACTCAAAATTGGCTTACAATCTGCCAGCCTCTTGAACATGGCATGATGATGATTATATAATGATGCATCTTGACAGTTTCCGAGATTCAATTTATACAGGCCAGAGACGCCAGACAGTGTTTCAAGGTAAATTCCACCGACTTGTCGATATAATTATTTTCCTTTGAAAGAATTGAAAATAATATTCTATCAAAGTCGGTGGAGTTTTAGCTTTTCATTCTTATGTATAACCATTAATGTTCAGTGGAAAAATGGGGAAAATATTTGTCGATGATGGATTTGTCATATTACTGGAAATTTATGGTTGATTCTGTCAGCTTTTAGAAAATTCAGTGGGATTTTATGCACCAAATACAGACTGGTATACAGGTACCCATTTTCGTGTAAATTTTGGCATTAGCTACATTTAAAAAGAGACAGCATGGTTTAAAAATTAAGATAAATGGAGCAGTAAACAGTGAAATTAGGAAATTTTTGCTAAAAAAAACATTTATGCTGCCCGACACTCTTTTGCTGCCCGGCACTATTTTGCCTCACGACACTATTTTGCCGCACGACACTATTTTGCCTCACGACACTATTTTGCCGCACGTCACTATTTTGCCGCACGACACTATTCTGCCGCACGACACTTTTTTCACTCAAGTTATTCCCCTATTCAATTATCTAATAAATTCTTCTATTAAGAACAGATTTGAAAATTATAAGTGCATGCTCCTATTACAACAAAATAGTGCTTAAATCATAGTTCAGAGATGGTATATTTCTATTATTTGATCATGGTGACTATACTTAGAAAGATGTTGCTGGTTGGTTAATATATACTATATTATACAGAGTCAAAAATCCTTGTTTCAATCACCAGTGTCATTGTCTAAAGTCTTTTAACAAATATGATATTTTTCAAAATATCTCAAATTGTCAGATAATCCAAGGGACCAAGAAACTTCGATAGATAATTGAATTTAATGCATATTATTCCCATATTGTCATGCTAGAACTCAAGAATGTGTAGGGCATTAAATATAAAATTAATTTTTATTGCACAGTAAATATCACTCATACATATTTAGATAACTGGTGTTCTATCAGTTATCTACCTATGTTCTTGTGTTTATTTTCATATTTATACTGATTGTGACTTATCATTATTCAAAAATTAGACCTAGTTAACTCAAATTGAGAGCTTGTGTATGATAATCTGTATTACTGTCTTTGGCTATTGTAACTTTTTATATATGCTGTTAAATTTATTTGATATACATATATGTCAAAACAAATGTTTTTTTTCCTTAACTAAGTTTCACATATATTATTTTGGTAGTAACTAACTGCTTTTGTTTTTCTTCCACATATTTTTTTATTGGCTCTAATGAATCAATAATTAGACGATAATTTCGAATTAGAATTATCATAGACATGGTAGGCTTATCTAAGTTTTTTAATCAAATTCATACCCTTTAGTTTACTTTAAGTTCCTCCTATTATACAGCGTGACACAAAAAAAGAGGGATGAAAGTAAACGCTCATAACTCAAAAAGTAGAACACTTAGAATGATGAAATAAAAACCACAAGATAGAGTATATCTAAAAAATGAATTTAATTTATAACAAATGCTAAAATTGGGATCTTTGCTGTTCAATACACAAATTTATACGTTTCTCAAAATTCACTATCTCCGCACCCAGGATATATTGATCCATTGATGAAATATTTTTTTCCAAAAGTTATCCTTAAGGTTTTCAATAGTATCTGCCTATTTGGCTTTGCTCTGAAAACTTTCTCCTTTTACATGACTGGCCAAGGGAAATCCAAACGATGAAAGATGTTATGGGTACACCACAACAATTTGTTAGCCAATTTTGTTCTGGCAATTAGGTCTGAGTTGTTGGTTTTTATTTCATCTTTCTAAGTGTACTACTTTTTGAGTTATATGTCATGCCGTATAATCAAATTGTTAATAGGATCAATAAATTATTAACTATTAAGTAAAATATTTATCTAATAGTTTTTAATATATATTTCAATTTCCAGATGCAAACTCAAAAGAAGAGCTCCAGGAACAAGAATACTCTCCTCTAGTGCTACACCCCATGACCTTCTGATGAGGATGAGGTAGTTAATTGGTTCATTCCTCTAGGTTTTATTCTTAATTCAATCTCATATCCTAATTTTTGCGAGATCATTCATCTGTTGATTAATTACAACAATAATAGAACACTCGGTATAGTTGCCCTCCAATTTCCATCTAACATTATAAATTAATTGCCCTCCATGGCAAAGTTGCCCTCCATGGATTAGTGATAATGACTTTCCGACTCTATTGACTCAGAAAATATGTAGCTTACCTTAATTATAATCATATTACCATGTTGTCTAATTCAGATGGATCTTAGTGAAGCAAACCACCAAATTGTTGTACCATTAATAAATAATCATAATGCTATGGCGTTTAAAGGCCTTGTTACACGGTGCGAGTTACTGTCGTGCCAGTAGACAGCAGCTGTCCCACTGTACTCGCATGCGAGTAGCTCGACTCGCCTCACCCGGTCACACAAGTGCGAGCTGATGGCTTGTAAATAGACAGTTACTGAACCAACACTCGCATTGGGTATTATCATATATATTTAATAAATAAATAACTTTTTTATTAATTAATTATTTTATTAATTCAATCAACATTTTTATATAATTAATTAACAATTTATTAATTTAAATAATAATTCATTAATTAAATTAATAATCAATATTTTTATCAATTAATAATTAATATTTTTATTAATTTAATTAAAAAATCCATTAATTTAATTAAACAAATAATTAATTTAATTAAACAATTAATTAATTTAATAAAACAATTTATTAATTTAATTAAGAAATTTATTGATTAATTTAACCTTTGATTAATTAATTTATTTAACCTTTAATTAATTTATTTAACCTTTAATTAATTTATTTAACCTTTAATTAATTTATTTAACCTTTAATTAATTTATTTAACCTTTAATTAATTTGATTAATATTATAGGATGTTCATTTTTTCTTATTCATAATATTTATTGTAGCAATTCGAAACTTACATAAGATATACGTGCTTTATTAACCATCAAATAAGACCCCAACTAATATGAAGCCGATTCAAACGAAAAAAATGACAAATCGGCTACCTAATTGAATAAGAAATTATTCAGGTTTAGAATAGAAAAAAACATATATCTGCATTGCATGACATACGAATTACTGTTATATCGCACTACCATGCAAGTTGACATCCGAGTTTCGAAGGCGAGTGGCTGACTCGCCCATGAGTGGCGAGTAAATACAATTTTTTTTATAGTAACTCGCATGCGAGTTACTAACCTCCTGCACATGACAGTTACTCGACTGATGCGGTCACACTGTGCGAGTAGCTACACTACAGTAACTCACTAGACCAACTCGCACGTTTACTCGCACTGTGTAACAGGGTCTTCACTCATTTCTGCTTCGCTTAGTGAAATTACTGCGTTCTAGTGTAAATAGTTTTGAGTATCAAATTTTAGTATAAAATTCGATGTTTGATTCTGTGAATTGTATATCACGTTTAATCAAGTGCCATAATATTTCTATTTCAGTAATTTAGATCTTTCATTCACACTCTTTATGGTAACTGTACTTCGACATGATACTGATTAAGGTCTGCAAAGAAGGTGAGATTCAAAGAAATTTATAATGAATAATTTTTATTTTTTATTTTTGTTAAATGGTTTATATGTCTCCCCTTTATATGTGCGTTGTGAGACTGAAAAGATAGTTGACAGTGTGTATCAATTCTGAAGAGATGTCATGGTAGTGTGTTGTGAGACTGAAAATACACTCTTGCAGTGCGTGATGTTTTTTATTTGCTAGGGATTGATATATTTGGTATGCCAGGGAGTGAGGCAATTGATATGCCAAGTATTGATGTATTATCAATATGCAAGGAAGTGAGTTACTTAAAATGTTTACAATCAAATGAAGTGTTTCCCTAAGGTCGGAATTCAGTTTAAAGTTTCTCGGCAATCTCTTAACGATTTCTTCCCCTCCAATCCACTGATCGTAAATTACAGGTACGGAAGAGACGTGTTCAGAGTACCAAGATTCGAAAATACTTTCAAAAGAGTAAAGAGGGTTAAATTCCACTGATGTTACACTCTCTATGTATAGATACAATTAGGCATCAGTTAAAAAGAATTCCAGGCAGATTGAAAGGAAATTAAATGATGAACATGGGGAAATTCAAAGGATACAGATGAAAGGAGGACGTGAAACAGTGCAAATATCAATATTTAAACTGCTTTATTAACTTGTGTAAGAAACGTATCAGTTATAAATGGAAATCATTATTATGATTCCACCTATTGATCATGAGATTGTTGATACATTAATGATATCTAATTCATATATCTACATTTACTAATTCATATTATTCATAAATTCAGATAACCTGGAGATTGGGTACTTTTAATATCAGAGAAACTTGACTCGAGCAAATTTAATGGAGGTATCAGACTAAAATTTCTATCTTGAGCTATCATTACAGAGAAGAAAAAAACATTCACTGAATCATAATTAACGGATCACGAAGTTGTTTTGATTTATGACCGAAAAAAGTGAGATTTTGACTTACATTCTAAGAGACTGACGAAAAAATTCTTTCAACTCAATGTGCTCTGTAGGAGAATATTGTTAATTATCACGAGCAACAATCAGTAGTATTATAATTATATTAATTATTATTTTTATTAATCATTATTTCATTTGATAACTTCTTATACTCGTGAATAAATAACATTTATGTATGAAACATAGTTAAACATTCTACATAGTTAAAAAACATTCAACATTAAAACATGAATATACATTCAATGAGCAAAAGGAGTTGAATCTGTATAAGGAGTTTTTATTAGGGTTTTAGGTACTAAACAATATACTTTATGATTGTACTTCAAAGAACTAAGCGATTGAACTAAAGGTACACAATCGTCACTAATTGAACACTTGGTCGAAAATATCTTTTAAGGATTATTTGCCAGACACTAATGATTATTTACAGTCATTCTAAGATATAAAAAGATATTTTCAAAGACTCTGTTGTACAAAGATTATTTTACAATTTTGACTAGTTTTTCCTTAGACACTTTAAAATTCCCCAAGGACGATACACACCCTTTTCTAATAAAAAGGGTTGAAACATTTATACCCTGTTCAGTATTAGAGTCACCAGCCTGATAATCCGTCAATTACGTACGTTATACACACAGAAAAAATTTTCTTTCTACCAGAGAAAAATTTTTCTTTCTACCAAAGAAAAAATTCACTTTATATATGCATTAATTAAAAAATTTCTTTCTTATAAAGCAACCAACTAGATTTAACACAAAGAAATTTTCGAATCATATAGAAGAAATTTTTTCTTTAATTCAAATTAAAAAAAAGATTTATGTTAAAGAATTTTCTTTGCAACAAATAAAATTGCTTATTTATCGTAAATCTAGCAGAGATTTAGGAGAAAGAAACATTTTCTTTGCAACAATTATTCCCATCTAAAACACCTACTTCTTCTAAATCAGAATACGGATTATTCTTCAGTTTGAAAAGTTCACTTGCAAAAAGAAACATGTGCCTGATAGCAACGCTCTTACATAAATTTACTCTAGATTTTACAACGTTTGCAACACACTTGAGAAGAGTGTGATGAGATTCAAATTGCATACTCCAGTAATGCGCGGAAGGACCGACTCTTAACAAGGAACTCGGGTAGTGCGTTAAGATATGATGTTTTGGTCGCAGTGCCTTTTGAAATAGTTCAGTATACAAAGAATGGTGTTCTTCTATCAGAACGGAAATGTACGGTGCATGAGATTTGGTAAGAGATTTTGAACACAACATATCAAGTAAACTTTTCAACTTTAAATAATATATCCATACTTTACAATTCTGGGGGATGAGATCTCCTACCATCAAAGAAAAGTAGAAAATTAAATTCATCATTTCAGATGCACTGAAAGAAAGAACTCCTTTCATGAGTAGTGATTTAGTTACATATGGTGGTCTATTTTTAATATCAAGTAATGGGAAAAGCCTAATGCGTCCATTAATTGTTTCCAAAGTTAATAAATCTTGCGTAACATAGAAATCAATGATAGACAACATACCCCAGTTTCCTATTCATTCTAAAAAATCATGCATCAGATCCACAAACGCATTGTCTGTTACATGGTAATTTGGAATAGTGTTAAGAACAGAATTTGAATTTATGCCACATTCAGAGACGGGCTTATCAAGATTATCCTCATAGTTTTGAACATTTCTGAGAAGAGAAGAATCTTCTTTGAACATAGTTTGGCAATCTTTTTTATGAGCCAAGCAAAATCTGCAATAATAGTTGGCTGAAAATGATTCTACAAAACCAAGGAACTGGTGTAGACCTAAGTTATCACCTAGTACACCACAAAATTTAAAAAATATTCTTTTGCCATGAATAACGAGCCCTTCAGTGTAAAGAAAAATAATTTCTGGAACTATTCTTTCGATTACTTTATTTAAGAAACTGCGATCTGTTGAAGGGAAAAGGCAACATATGTGGATATTCTTTAAGGAACTGTAAAAATGAGGTGGGAAACATCTTAGGCTGTCATATATAGCTCCAATTTTATGTACGCCTTTATGCGAACCTAGGGGATTGCCGCACTCTATTTCGTCATAATACAGAATGTAAGGGAAAACAAAGGAATCATTGTCGAAGCATTTTGATCCGTCTTTCAAATCATGTAATTCATCTGCGTTACGATTTTTAGTTAAACACTGAAGAGCTATTTAAAATAAATCAAGAACCGAGAAAATATGCAAAAATGTTTGTTTAAGACTAATGAATTGAGCAGTAACAGTTGAAAGTACTAGATGATAACTTGTACCTCTTCTAGCAGTTTTATCACTTTCATATCCAAGGGTAAATTGTTGAGGCTCTATAAATATCCCTTCAGAGATCAATCTGGATTTGATCAAATGTTCAGTTCCCAAACCTTCAAAGTGAGACATATTTAGGTCTTTAGCTTGTGATAAAAATTTTGTATCACATATAAGAGATTCTACATCACTTCTAGTTAAATTTAACCTTCCATATAACTTTAATATGAATGCAAGTTCATGTTGATCATTAGTTACTTTAGAAATCATTGAATCATTAGACATATTACAGTTTTCATTATTCATCTGCATTGTGTCGTTAGCAACCAAGTCAATATCCATGTCAGAGGAAACATCAGGCACATTTACATTAGCATTTGAACTAACAGATACTTCATTAACATAATGATTAGATCTAATGTGTTGGTAAAAACAACGAACTTCGTGAAATGACCTTAAACATCCATTCTGATTACAAATAAATTTGTCAAATGCTAATAAATTATGCACCGTTCGTACATGGTAACTAAGTAGCTTAAAATTGGCAATTGGTGTTAAGCAAATGAAACACCTCATAATCTCATAAATTATTACCGATAACTATTAGAAAATGAATGTAATATATATAATGATTCAATAATTATATCTCTAACGCAATATATAGAGCACTGTTCAACTTGAAGAGAGCGATGCTTTGAGTGTTTTCTCCAACTGACACACACAAGGACTGCGGGTGTCATAAATAGTTTCTATGCCATACAAAAACCGCTGGATGAAGATCCAAATGTTAGTAACCGCTCTATTATATTGCAAATTAAATGCTTGGTGTAGTTTGAATGTAACATCTAGGCATTTAATGAGAGTTGGGAACTCATACCTCAAATTTTCTGTAATCAAGTAGTAGGAACAACCGGTGGAATTATCTACCTTGAACATACAAGGCTGAAGCGTAAGATTTAATATTTGATATTCTTTCTTGCGAGCATCTAGATGAGTTCCAATCTCAGATATGTCCTGAAAATATATAATTTAGCTATGAACATTGCAGATGGAATGGTATATAAAATAGAAGTTATTTTGCATGTGAAAAATAATATATTGTCATATACTTATTTGATGCACTATCTACTTCATATTCATGGAAATATTTGAGAAACTAATGTTTACATAATAACATAAATGTTAGTATTGATAAGATGTAACTTACAGAAACTATAGTGAGAAAAAGCTCTTCTGCTTCAGAAGATGTAGGTCTCCACACTTCCGCCTTGTTCTCAATTACACCACCTGCTAAGTGAGCAGCCAAATTCCGGAACATGTGGACATTATATTGATCATCTGTTGATATATTTTAAATGGATTGTTTAGCTAAATAATATATTGATAATAGATGGTAATATATCGAATCAGTCTTCTCAAGTACATCTTGCTATAATAAAACATACCTGAACAGTTCCTCATGAGACTCGAAATGTTGAATCTCTTCTCTTTTTCAAGAATTTTGAATAATGTTGGATGAACTTCCTGCCACCTTGAGTGAATGTGATCAGCCTTTTTCTGAGGATACTGGACAGAGAAGTCTTGTTCAACCTGAAAATAAAGATTTAAATACAGTTAATTATATTTAATATAAATTTTAAAACAAATTTAGATTTTCTAAATCAATCCTTGATTCAATATTAAATTTAATAGCTAATAACAGAAAAAATTGGTTACATTTAATTAGGACAAAAATTTCATTAGGTAGACATTGGAAAACCAAAGTTTAATTAAAATTTACACAATGAGAAGGAAAATCTAACTTGATTTTACTTTAAAACGAATGAATATCATGTTCCTGTATCAATGTTACTGAAATTTACAGCTCTCAGAGATACTGAAATTGAAAGAAGGCCAAACAAAAACTTGATTCCAAAGTGATAGCGAGCAATTAGCTATATATTTTGATATATGTTTTTGTTACTTCTATCATAAAAATACTCGAAAGTATTAAGCCGAATGGACTGAAATTTGGGGAGATGATGGTTGAAAGAATCAATAAGGAAACATAGCTATTCCAGAAGTTGAAACAGTTATTGAAATTGAATTCAAAGAAATTGAGTAAACGATAAGTCATATATATAATATAGCCCTATACTTATTTTTTTATTTTCAGAAGATTTAGTCCTAGTTTTGCAGAATGAAGTAAAAAAAAGAACATAGGAGTCTCTATAATACAGAGATGTTGAAATTGATAAAACTCACCAGCACAAAACCATCCTTTTGTTTAAGGGCTGGATACATCTCAATTATTTTAACAATTGTAGATTGATTATTGTTTTCTAATCCTATTGCACGAGTCTCTTCCCATGCTAAACAGATATCCTCCCAAGGAGAGATACTGTTTTTGAGGAATAACAATTTATTGTTGATGTCCTCAGGTAATTCTGCTTCCACAACAATAGAAGTGGGCCCTTCTATCTTCCTGGCACTGAGCAATATTTGTCTGTGATTTTTATATTTCGTATACAATCTTCCTGAATATATTGTTCTCTTGCCATTTTTTGTCACAAGGAAATAAGCTTCTTTACATTCCGTAGGGAACATAGTAACAATGTGATCAGCTAAAGTAGAGATTGTACATGAAAATAAGGAGTAATCCAAAGAACTTACAAGAGATGTTATAATAGTTGATGTTAGCATGTTTCTAATCTTTGAATTAAATTCTTTATGGTTCTTGTAATATTCTTTGACAACAGATCCAGAAGATGATTTCATCAAATCTTCAAACATAGTAAAGCTGATTTGGTTTAAAAAATTCCTAGCATGGACATTTTTAGGAGCAGGACAACCAAAATCAGTCATTAAACCCGTTTCTGTTTCATCCCTGCTTCTTTTGAATGAAATATTTTTATTTTCAGCAGAAGTAGAAGCAGCACATTGGTAATCTACAACATCTACAATTTCATTAGGAGATTGTGCAGGGATGGAGAAACTGCCATCAGGTTCAATAATAACAGTATCTGCTGTACTAACACTTCTTAATAGAACGTCAGAATCAATTTTCAAACTTTTAATTAGTGCTTCAAATTTCAATCTATCTAGAAAATTTGGCACAAGTTCTTTTAAGTCAGAATCATCTTGCACCAATGATGCCAACTTTTCATTTATTACTCCCACTTCTTCAAATCTATTTTGAAGATGCTCAAGTTTATGTGATTCCAGCAATGTTTTTAAAGATTCCTCCATTGTTCTGTTTGCAACTGGAAAAAAGAGTCAAAAATATTAATAATATTAGTATAGAAATGGCTAGATTTAATAAAATGATAAAACTTGAAATAAAATTGAAACATCAAATCCAGCTAAAAAAATATTGGGCTATTTTTTTTAGTATTTTTGAGTTCTTTTTGTTATCAAATATCTTTCTAATTAGAATAGCCAGAAAGTTCTATTTGATACTTTGCCATTATTTAACTTATTATTCCAAATGGAACTGATCAAGATGTATATTGTTCCCCTCAATACAATTTTGAATTCTTCAAATAGCATTTTTCATGAAATCTAACACTATCATACTATCGGACATCCTACCTAGGCAACTTCACAATTATATTATCCACTGTTTTTTGAACTTATCAAGAAATTGCGCAAACTTTCCCTTTATCTGCATAGAGTAGCAACTATTTAGACTGCTAAATCAGGTAAATTTTTGTCAATTGCCCTCAGTTGGATGGCATATAAATAAGATTCTAGGACATTTCGCCGCCAGACATAGCCGGTGAAAATTTCACAATTTTTTAAAGCAAAATAAGGTATTCTTACTGTATAGTAAAAAACAGTAAAGTTACATTTTGTCACGATCAAACCAATCCATTCTGATATATTTTAATGTGTTACAGAGAAATTGAGAGAATAGAGTCAAATTAAAGGATTTCTTAGAGGATTACATGCAAGTTCATACATATAGGCATCATAACAGCAAATATGGAGTATATAGGTTTTTCAGTACTCTCAGTGATTAATTGATCACCATCCATTTGTAACTAATGAAAAAAAGAAAAATTTACATGATCAACTAAACAGCAACTATACTGAAACAAACAGCCATTTGTAATAGAGACAAGATTCCTAGTCAATGTCCAAAATCAAAATTTTGTCACCCTATCTTCAATTCAATATGGATACCTGGGAATAAATTATATAATCCTCACAAACTCATAATATTGATCACTCTTCTAGAGTTGTCGAAGAAGAAATTATTAAGAGCAAATACCATCCAGATATATAATAGAATCTAAATATTGAATCCCAAAACAAACTGGTTGGTATTAGCTGTCATACTCTGCAAGTATAGTTATAATAATTACAATTAATCATATTGCTTGATATTTGACTATGACCAAATATATTATAGCTACTACAATAAGATAAACTACTCACAAATATATCTGTTTCAAAAGGTGTTTGTGCTGCCATCTAGGTTTCATAACAGTAAATAGAATTGAAATATAGTAAGGGCAATAGAGGTATGTTGTTTGCATTACATCATAACAGCAACAGTGTAAAATCATATTTAAGACAATTGAAAAAGTTAAAATTGTAAAAAGAACTGTTTATTTATTGTAATAATATATTAACATTAATAGATTTATTCAGTTATTTGGAACCATAATCTGTTGCCTTGCTTACATCACAGACAGAAATTAATCATTTTTCACTACTGCAAAAATATTAGTATTCACACTAGGGTAGGTACTGAAGAGTAAAGGTTATGCTGCTCAATATTTAGTGTAGCAATAGGTTCGTGAGATGTTGACACAAACTAGTGATTTGATGCCGTGACGTCATAAAGGTAAAATGCAGGGTTAAATAGAAAATAAGTGATTACCTAAACAGTGTGAATAACTTGAATGGACCCATTGATGTTTATTATAAAGACAATAAAAAAATCAGTTTCTATTAATTCAAGGCTCTTCAATTGTCTGAAATATGATTTTGAAGTGTTGCCATTATGACGTCACACACACAACATACCTCAATTTTCAGTACATTTTATTTCTATTTACCGCTATGAAACTTAGTTAGCAGCAAAGCATTTTTCTGGTATCGGTTGCTACTCGGTATCGGTATATATAGGCCAAAAAGTGCAGATACTCTGCCGATACCACTAGTATTTAAAAAATTATAATATAATTTATTATCTATTACAATGAAATCTTTTAATTTAAATTTCATATAGATAGGTAATCCTAATTTTCAAAATTATTAGTCTCATTCAAATAGTATCAACATCAGTATTGGTGAAAAACTGAGTTTTCAGTATCGGCCTGGTATCTGTGAAAATTTTTGTATCGTCCCATTCCTAAAAAATTGCAAGAGTAGTGGTAACTTATTATGGTATAATATCTTTGCAATAGCTAACTACTGTTGTCTAGACTAGTCTTCAGTTATCAGCATTTTTGTATAATTTATTTAAATCAGGCATAGCCTTTAATTCAAATTTAGGCAGCAACACTGATTGGCAGTCTGTATATGGTGCACTGACACTAATCAACTTTTGTGGAAAGCTAAAAAATACAGTAACAAATTGTCAAATTCCCAGTCATTTGGCTTAATTATGAACATTTTTCAAATTTTGTCACCAAAAATTAATGGTACATCGGAATAACTAGCAAAAATCCAGAACTGGATAAATACCGACTTCCAAGAACCAATTTTTTTTACCAAAATCTCAAGACAATTGACATCAAATACAATCTGGACAATGGAATGCTCAGATCTGGTGATTTAAATTAACATATTAATGGCAGTGAATTAATGGTAACTTGGGCTAAGTTACGAATTGTCAATCAGTTCCACATAATCAAGAAACTATATCATAAAAATCATAATTAGTATGTACCTTTTCCTTATATGACTGAAGATGTGGAACTGACCAACAATTTGTAACTTACCCAACCAAATAACATGTAAAGTTAACATTACATACCTACCTAATTGGGATTGAAATTTAAAGCTTTGCGTTATTAAATCTGGCCCAGTCTTAATTTGTGCAGAAAATCCCATATATTTCCTATAATTTGGCTGATCTACCAAATATTCCCCAAATATTCCCCAAAATCAATGATCAGATAAGAATAACAGAATAACTGAAAAATAGTTCGAAATCCATTGACTTATATAAATGATTAAATATTATTTTCATTAAATTTCAGAGAGAAAAAAATTCCACCAACAAGTCTGTGAAATTTATCATGAAAAACAGTTTGGCATGAGGCTTAACGGCTAATCTGAAACATTTGTTAGGGACTTGGGGTTTAAACTATTTTAATAATCACTAAACCAAATTATGCATGACTCATTATCGGCTTATGTTATGATGTTTCAAAGATTAGGAATTAAAATATAGGAATAATTATTGTTCAAACATAGGAATTAGAGTAGGTTATTCAAAATTTTGAGTCAAAACCAAGTAAAATAGTGTGGTTCATAAACTGTCTCTCGTTCTCTTCTCCAAAGGACCAAATATGACATTTTTATAAATTCTCTTCAAAATAACATTGTAGCATAGGAGAAAATTAGATATTTCTCTCCAATGGATCAATTGCAAAATAAAGCCGAAAGGCTCAATTTTACAATCACAAACTTGTCAATATATAATTATATATTGGCAAGTAAGGACATGCTTTAATACCAAGAAAATTCTACATTAAGAGCTCTTAGCTTTAGAAATTAAAAAATGTAAGACCCAGTCTGTATTTGTCAATTTGTTGCACAAATTCCATGTTCCCTCAGACTTTTTAAAAAAGTAGAAAATCGACCAATAATTTGGCTGGTCCACCAACAATACCTAATTCATTATTTATCCACCATAATTAATGGTAACATAGAAATGAATAGCTAAAAATGAACTGACTTTGCTAGAATATTATTTTCAAAGATGAGATTTACCAATTATATACAATGAAACACAGTCTGGTGTTAGTGTTCTAAACAGTAAACTAATTAATTGGCTTTAACTAAAATACTCTTAAGTCTAATAATATATGATTATAGCCCAGACAATATTTGGTGCTGCAGTGCACTGAACTCCTCTGACTCTTCCAAAAATCTGTAAAATATCTGCCAACATTTTTCGAACTCCCCCTCCAAAAATTAATGGTAAAATAGGGATAAATACCTAAAAGTCCTTCAACATTGCAAGAATATTTATTTTTGGAGATTTGAAAAGTTCTCCGACATGTCATTGTTATTTATCAATTACATGTACCACTAAATACAATCTGGATTATAGGCTTATAAGTTATAGTTTTGCAAAGGAACCTAATAATATTAAGTAAGCCAGATTGTATTTGATGGTAAATTTCCCAGCCATTTAATTGTACGAGGACTTTTCATTTCTCTAAAATAAACATTTTTTTATTTAATTATGATTCTTACAATGTCTGGAACTTTTTACAATTTATATCTACAAATAATTATGGGAGGGGTAATTGGACTCTTGCTTGAAAAATAAGAACTAACAAAATAAAGTGAAAATGTTGCTGTTGGTAGATTTATGGAAAAGTAAGAGGAATTCAGTGCACCAAATACTGACTGGATAATAGATAATTGACATACTATCTAGAGGGATTATGTGATACAAGTCTTGCCTGGTAGCCGGTAGGTAGATATAGTTCAGATTGCATTTGGTGGTAAATTCCAATGATATGTCGGGAGATTTTCAATTTCTTTAATAAAAAAATTCCTGCAATGTCGGAGGATATTTAGCTATTAATTCCTATATTACCATTAATTTTTGGAGGAGAAACTGGAAAAATGTTGGAGGACTAGACAAATTGATGAAAAATGTTGGCAGCTATTTCTCAGATTTTTGAAAAAGTCAGAAGAGTTCAGTGCACCAAATACAGACTGGGATCATCATCATCATCATATAGTAAGGTAGGAACCAGATTGTATTTGGTGGTGAATTCCAATGATTTTTCGGGAAAAGTCAGAGGAGTTCAGTGCACCAAGTACAAACTGGGCGTAGGAACTAGGCAGCCTAAGGTAGATATAGTAAAGGTAGGTTACCAGCAGCCTAAGGTAGATATAGTAAAGGTAGGTTACCATAAGTAGATATAGTACAGGTTGAGGTAGGTAGATAGGTTATAGGTATAGTGAAAGTAGGCAAGACTTAGAAATATAGACAAGAAACTGGGTGATGTACCTACTATTCATGCCTATCCTATCTATAATCTAGGTAGGTATAGGCTAGTTAGTAACTTAGTTAATATAGGGTAGGTAATAATCTTCTGTCTAAGTTGTGAAACTGTGATTACCTACCTACCATGATTAGCTATTGCCAAAGCCCCCAAGGTAGGTAGTTAGTAGGTAGTCGGCTATGAAGAATAATTTAAGTCGGCTATGAAGAATAATTTAACTTTTCAAAAGTATCTAAAATGCCAAATAGTTATAGGTACAGTAACAACTAACAATGGTAGTACTTGGCAGTTAGCACCTTAGCTTCACCTACAGTACCTATAAGGCTATACTTAGGTAGCACCCAGACGCAGACTGTATTTTAATTTTATGAACTGAACTCTTCTGACCTTTCCAAAAGTCTGTAAAATATAATATCCTACAACATTTCCTTTCATTTTGGCTAGGTACTCTAGTCCTCCCAACATTTTTTCAAAGTTTTCCCTCCCAAAATTAATGGTAATATAGGGATGGCTAAAAGTCCACTGACATTGCAGGAATACCTATTCATTTTAGAAATTTTGTGAAGTCCTTCGACAATCGACATTTCAGAGGAATTTACCATCAAATACTATCTGGTATAGCACTGAAAAAGAATAGGTCCTAGCCTAGGGTACTTGCATTAACTGATTCATAGCCACATAGGTAGTGTGTAGGAACAAAGCAATTAAAAAAAACTGAAGTAGCTACCTACCTAGGTAGTGCTATGAAAAGTGAAATACCAATAATTTTAGAGTGCAGATAAAAAAATGTAAAAAATGTTACCTATCATATACCTATACAGATACAGAACTTAAGGACAACCCACCTTGATCACTACGACACAGTTAATGATAAGATGGCGGCATGACGCTCACTTCAGAAAAGCCCGCCAAATTTCACTAATGCAATATTTCGATTTGAGACAATAACATAACAACTTTGTAACAAAGAAATATTTTACTCATCAGTGAAAAGCTTTAAGAGAAATAAAAAAAAGGTTAATAGGAAAGAAATATTCAACAAAATGCATCCAAAGAAAGCTACTTTCTTTAATTTAAAGCTACAGTAACACTTTCAGCCAAAGAAAAAAATTTAAAGAATGTAGTTTTTCTTTAAAATATGCTTCGATTTCTCTGTGTGTACGTAAAGAGATACCTTGCGTGTGAATCGTCTAATCATCGAAAAAACTGATAGTGAATCTGTGAACTTACGTGCTACTAACTATCTACCTGCTTGTATTACATACATTAGTTTGTTCGTAATAAAAGAGTTTCATTTCCCTTTGTCCATTAGAGTTATTGAATGAAAGAATTTAATTCAGATTGAATGAAAAATATACTAAACCAGAAATAAAGAATCTGATTAGAAATATTGATTGAGCAAGGAAATAATAAGCCAATCAATTTAAATAAACTTGATTTATTTATTCCGTTAAGACGGAATAAGATTAACACTAACACCCAGTGTTCTTACCCTTAAAAATATAAACATTCCTAGTTAAAATTAAAGGAAAGATACAATATTTTTACATTGGTGGCCAGTATGGGGATAAATCGAGTTACAGAGTTACATTTGTAACATTATAACTTTATTTCATTCAACTAATTCAATAAGTGGACAAAGGTGTAACAGAGAAGTGCGGAACAATTCAATCTAGACTGGTGATAAACTATACGAACCCCGCAAGTGCGTATAGGCGGTAAACGTACATTATATCTACACTTAGCCTTCTAAGTCGGACAGTTGGTTATATTAGTGTATAAAGTGGAAACGGTATCAGATATTACGGTACTTTAAAAACTACAGTGCAGAATTATAAGGTGGCGCGGTGATACGCCGAATATAGCGAACAGTAAAAAACTCTTTGTGTAGCGAAGCTACGCAGCTAGGGTCATCAAGACTGGTTATACAGTCATCTACCAGAGAAGACGGCTACAATCAGCGGATGCATCACTGCCAAGCTGCTTGTGCAAACCAGTCAGAGCTCAACTGTCTTCGAGTTAAGTGAAAAATAAAATTACTCTGTGAAAGAGATCAACCTGAACTGAAATATTTAATAAGAATGAGTGAGTAACGAAAACCATTTCTATTGATTCAATATACTCAAAAAATTAAATAAGAGCAATTAAAATAGGTCAAGAATAATTTGTATAAAATCAGTTTTATTTCCTGATGCAAGAAGACATCGTGAGACGATATTTTATTTAATTAAAGTGAAAGAAAAAAATATCAAGTTCATAATTATTTTTGTTTAGAAATTTTTCCTTTGAACCGATACAATATTTTTATAATTCTAAGTAAATCAGGATAACAATTTATATGTAGATATTTACATTTATGTATTATATTGTTTCTCGTATTATAAGAATAATTACCTAAAATTTTTCCTGGGTTGTGTATGGATATATAATTCAGTAAATTTGTCTTCGAATTTTTTTTTTATGGTTACTGTAATTATCTATTAATTCTAAAATCATTTTATTTTTATTTTAATTTTTTCTAACGTAATAATTTTCTTTCTTGTTCTCTTTCATTAATTTCTTTTTATCTTCAATTTAAACAATATTATTTCTATTATCATTTGTCTCATTATTTTTACCCAAAATTTCTTTTCTAACTATTAAATATTCTCTTACCAAGTAATTATATATATTTTTTTTTTAAAGTGTACTACTCTTTTTCCATTTATGAATTATTAATTTTTGTTTTGTTAATTCTTTTTTCATAATCAATTTTAATTGCAAAAATTTAATTATTTTAATTTTAATTAATTAAATATTTTCCCCCCATTATTATTATATTTGATTTTGTCATTCTATATCCAAAATTAATGTTATTTACAACATTTAATATTACCTAATTAAAATATTTTCCCCTAATAATTATATTTCTTCCTTCATTAATCAAAAAAGGTAAATTTCTATTTAATCCGATTAATTAATTTTTTCTTTATCATCATAATTAAATTTTATTTACCAATTTATGCTTACCTGCTAAATATTCCTTTCCCATATTTTTATCCCATTAATTAAAATTTATTTTTTCTAATCATTTTTTTTTTTTATAACTATTTTACCGACTAATTTTTTTTTTCATATTTCGACCACAATATTCAACGACTAATTGGAGGGTTGAGAGGTAAAGTTCGGTAACTACGATCCTGTCAGAACTAACCATACTTTACCTCGAACGTCTAATCTTATATTTACTGAACGGTAAAGTTGGGTAACTCCTGGTAGGTTATACACTCATTTCGCGCATTTAGTGAGTGGTAAACTAGAGTGTGGAGTTACCTACCTTTACCTTAACACCAAATGGTGTGTGCAGTGAGAGGCACACTTGGGTGAGTTTATACACAACTGTGCTTCTAAACAGTATTGTCCTTACGGTGAGAGGTAAAGTCGGGAAAGAACGAACCTAACTATGCATTTAACAGGTCTAGTGATCCAAATGAAATAATATTTGATCCAAGAGAGATATTATTCGATGCAAGTGAAATAATATTTGATGCAAGTGAATTAATATTTGATGCAAGTGAAATAATATTTGATGCAAGTGAAATATCATTTGATGCACGTGAGATAATATTTGATGCAAGTGAAATAATATTTGATGCAAGTGAAATAATATTTGATGCCAGTGAAATATTATTTGATCCAAGTGAGATATTATTTGATGCAAGTGAGATAATATTTGATGCAAGTGAAATAATATTTGATGCAAGTGAGATAATATTTGATGCAAGTGAGATAATATTTGATGCAAGTGAAATATAATTTGATGCAAGTGAGATATTATTTGATGCAAGTGAGATAATATTTGATGCAAATGAAATAATATTTGATGCAAGTGAAATAATATTTGATCCTAGTGAAATAATATTTGATGCAAGTGAAATAATATTTGATGCAAGCGAAATAATATTTGATACAAGTGAAATAATATTTGATGCAAGTGAAATATTATTTGATTCAAGTGAGATAATATTTGATGCAAGTGAAATAATATTTGATGCAAGTGAAGTATTATTTGATGCAAGTGAGATAATATTTGATGCAAGTGAGATAATATTTGATGCAAGTGAAATAATATTTGATGCAAGTGAAATATTATTTGATGCAAGTGAGATAATATTTGATGCAAGTGAAATAATATTTGATGCAAGTGAAATATTATTTGATGCGAGTGAGATATTATTTGATGCAAGTGAGATAATATTTGATGCAAGTGAAATAATATTTGATGCAAGTGAAATAATATTTGATGCAAGTGAGATAATATTTGATGCAAGTGAAATAGTATTTGATGCAAGTGAAATAATATTTGATCCTAGTGAAATAATATTTGATGCAAGTGAAATAATATTTGATGCAAGCGAAATAATATTTGATGCAAGTGAAATATTATTTGATCCAAGTGAAATAATATTTGATCCAAGTGAAATAATTTTTGATGCAAGTGAAATAATATTTGATGCAAGTGAAATAATGTTTGATGCAAGTGAAATAAAATTTGATCCTAGTGAAATAATATTTGATGCAAGTGAAATATTATTTGATGCAAGTGAGATAATATTTGATGCAAGTGAAATAATGTTTGATGCAAGTGAAATAAAATTTGATCTAAGAGAAATTATCGAATATTTTATCATTCCGATACCTTATATTTTGTGTCTTACAAGAAAAAAGTAACGCTTTTAACATTTAATATATAAAAAATATATTTGTATAATTCATGAGAGACTATGATTGGCCACTATAATCTCTCATTGCTCACCATAATCCTTCATTGCCCACCATAATCCTTCATTGTCCACTAAAATCATTCATCACCCACCATAATCTTTCATTGCTCACAATAATCTTTCATTGCTCATCATAATCTTCCATTGCCCACCATAATCATTCATTGCCCACAATAATCCTTCATTGCCCACCATAATCATTCAATGCCCACAATAATCTATCATTACCCACCATGATCTTTCTTTGCCCACCATAATCTTTCTTTGTCCACTATAATCCTTCATTACCCACCATAATCTTTCATTGCTCACCATAATCTTCCATTGCCCACAATTACCTCTCATTGCTCACCATAATCATTCATTGCCCACCATAGTTCTTCATTGGCCACCATAATCCTTCATTGCCCACCATAATCCTTCATTACCCACTATAATCCTTCATTATCCACCATACTCTTTCATTGCTAACCATAATCTTCCATTGCCCACCATTACCTCTCATTGCTCACCATAATCATTCATTGCCCACCATAATCCTTCATTGCCCACCATAATCCTTCATTGCCCACCATAATCATTCATTGCCCACCATAATCCTTCATTATCGACTATAATCTTCCGATGCTCACCATAATCTTCCATTACCCACCATGATCTTTCATTGCCACCATAATATTTTATTGCCCACCATAATCTTTCTTTGCCCTTCATAATCTTTCATTGCCCACCATAATCTATCATCGCCCACCATAATCTTTCATTGACAACCATAATAATTCATTGACAACCATATTCTTTCATTGCCCACCATAATCTTTCATTGTAATAATTTTTCATTGCCCACCATAATATTTTATTGCTCACCATAATCATTCATTTCCAAGCATAATCCTTCGTTGTCCACTATAATCTTTCTTTGCCCTCCATAATCTTTCATTGCCACCATGATCTTTCATTGCCCACCATAATATTTCATTGCCCACCATAATCTTTCTTTGCCCTCCATAATCTTTCTTTGCCCATCATAATCTTTCATTGCCCACCATAATCTTACAATGCCAACTATAATCTTTCATAGCCAACCATAATCTTCCATTGCCCACATAATCTTCCATTGCCCACCATAATCTACCATTCATTGCACATCCAAAAAATGTTTCATTGCCAACCATAATAATCTATCATGGCCAACCAAAATAATCTATCATTGCCCACCATAATAATATATCATTGTCCACCATAATAATCTCCAAAATCCTCCATTTTAATTTGTCTATCTATATTTTTCATGCATTATACGTAAAGTTTATTTACATTAAAATCAATTACATAAAATTTATTAACATAAATACATACAAATACCTCTTTCCTAGTTCACGTCCCTGAATGAAATAGGGACGTGCACTAGGAAGGGGGTACTTTTAAATAAATAAATCTCAAATTTGCTTAAATTTCATCTGATTAAAATATATTGCACAAATAGATATTAATTGACAGAAAAATTAGTATCTTAACTACAAATACAAATAATACCAAAAAGGAATATTTGAATTTGAAATTCAGCAAATTTAAGAATATAGATTTGGAAAACAAATTGAAATATACCTACTCTTGCTTTTTCTTAAAATGGTTATCAATATAAGAAAATTATTAATTTATGATTACCCCCTTCTTAGTTCCCGTGAAATTACGGTCAGATGAAATGTTATTCCAAAACGTGCAAAAAAGTCTATGGGAAAATGTAACCACATTTAAAAAAATGTTTTTTTTTTAATTTCATTATCATTATTTTTGAGACTGCTAGTTTGATGAAACAGACAATGCAATTATAGAGTAAAAAAACCTGAACAAAATAAAAACGAACACCATGGTCAAATAATGAGAGAGAAATAGGGATTTTAATAAAGTTTAAATTTCACGTTTTTTGTGGGGGGGGAGGGGGTAAAAGTTAAAATAGTGAGACACTTCCTTTAAAGATTATATTTTTACATTAAAAAGGAAGAAAAAACAAATGAGATTAATTCCAATCGTTTGTTAGAATGTTCGATATCTTAGTAATATTACGATACCGGTTTTGTTCAATTTTCTTTAGTAATTAACTGAAGCCTAATTAACCAACTACTATTTCTTGGTAGTCAATTATAGCCCAATTAGTGTTGTAGATCCCTGGTTTACTACTACCTGACTATAGTATCTATGTACCTATTTAGTAATTAACAAACTAATGTTGCTAGGGATTACTATTCACTAGTCCGACGCCCCAATAGTCCAACACTTTAGTAATTTATTACTGATTTAACATAAATATCGGGGCACGTGCCGCCCTCCGAACCCCCTTGCCAAGTCATTAAACAATCATGAAGTGTGCCGTACAACAAACTACATTAAATGATGAAATACAATGAGGGAATAAATAAATAATAAATATATATAGAACTAAAGTAATATGAAAGAGTGATATTAAATTTAAAGAATGAAAGAAATTAAAAATTATTTTAATATTTAGATTAGTTATTTATTTTGAGTAAACCTATTTAATCATATTTTTTATTTTATTTGAAAAATAAAAACGAATAATAAACACAGAGATATATAACTGTCGAGTAACTAACTACTCAACTACATTCAAACTGTGTATCTTCTATATACCTCAATGACCGAAAATAATTTGAACTTCATTAGGTATAATAATGTTACATAATTTAAAGCGCTATCGGTATAATTTGAAATTAAACAGATCATTAATTTCCTCATAATCACGAGTAAACTAAGTCATAAAATATACATTTTATTTTGATAGTCAGTCAGTGTTTAAAATCTTGAATATGATAGAGTCAGATAGACAGTGGTTTACTAAACGCAAGTCCACCCCAAGTGACTGTATGAGAACACACCTATTTACAAACATTCAAGCTTTGAATGACCAGAAACTAATACAATGAATTACATTAGATGTTAACACGAATGTATAGTATATATTTGTAAATAAAATAACAGTTTATAAAGAAATAGAAGTACACAGTTAAAAACATTATTTTCTCTCTCTGTAATCATTTACCGCCAAATTTTCCACAAATCTGTATATCCCTATTTACTATATAGTATTATTATACGTTCACACGCACTGCCCCATCATCTCACCCCCCCCCCCCCCCCTTTATCAGTAGTTTTTAGTTACCTACCGTAATATTTACCAATTTAATGAGCCTAGAACTGCAAAGAAAAGCTATACCATTGTCAACTGATAAATCTCTGTATTGTTATAACCAAATTATATTCTAATGTTAAACTAACATATAATTATTATTGGATATGATTATTCTAGAATCTAAAATAATCATGCAATTTCACAACATTGGTCGTTGTTAAGAAAATATTATTGAAATATTAAAATCAAATTCTTTATAAAAAGATGTATTATTGTGACTGTTATTTGAATGACGATTCGTGATAGATTGAGTAAATTTTATACCTAATGGTAATTTTACATATAATATGGTTCATACTACCTAGTTTAATTATTCGATTGAGGTATTTGTTATTAAATTTAAATAAATATTGATTAGTTATGTACAATTTGGATAGCAGACTTATTAGGATAAGTTCCAAGTTATCGAACAGTTTCATTTTCGAGCATGTAAAAATATCTTATAATTATTATTCTATACTCATATTAACCTTTTTTACTTGTTCGTAAAACTAGAACTGTTCGCTAACTCGGAACTTACCCTATAGATAGGTATGATTTACTTGATTGTTTTAGTAACGTGGTACCTAGCAACATACAGTCTTTTAGTTAAAACTTATAGGAAACGTAACAATGTTCGGATACCCATATGTTAGAATTAGGTTAAATTATAGTGGGTTAACAACGTTAAGACATAGAGTTTATTTAAAGAGTAATATGTTTTAACAGTTAGAAGTATATTAGAGAGATGAGTGAAGCACATCTCTCACTGAGTAATGTAAAAGACAGACTGACTTAAGAAGTTACATACGATGGTATTTAAGACGCTCCGGAACTGTGATCGGACTTTAACCCTTAAATCCGTTTCTCATAAAAGTAATACATTGTTATTTAAACAATAGGTAATTAATATAGCTCAGCTAATCTAACAGGAAGTTAACATTAAACATATATAAGAGTGTGTAATACATTTAAACTAAAATTCCAACACTCCTCCTCACACGACATTATATATTTTTCATGCCTATTAATTCAACTAATTTAGTAAATCTATCAGTAGGCAGAGGTTTAGTAAATATGTCAGCAAGCATAATTTCACTGGGGCAATAAACAAGTTTAATTATGTTTGAAGCAACAAGATCTCTAATGTAATGAAATTTAATATCAATGTGTTTCGATCTAGGATGATTTTTAGCATTTTTAGCAATACAAATTGCTGACTGATTATCCTCAAACAAAACGATAGGATTCTTATTAGGTACTTTAAGATCTAATAGTAATTTATTTAGAAATACAGCTTCTTGGGAGGCACCAGAGAGGGAAACATATTCAGCTTCAGCCGTTGATAAAGCAACACATGACTGTTTCACAGAGCGCCAAGAAATAATGGAATTATTTAACAGAAAGCATTGGCCAGAAATACTTTTCCTATCAACTCTGTTACCTGCCCAGTCGGCATCAGAATAACCTATCAACTCAGAATCTTCATTACCATATGTAATGCCAAGATCAGGTGTGCCCTTTAGGTATCTAAATATTCTCTTAATTGCAGACCAGTGCTTAGTGTTTGGATTGGAACAAAATTTAGAGACATTTCCAACTGCATAAGTTATGTCAGGCCTAGTTTTAGTAGATAGATAAAGTAAGGCACCTACAGCTGACTGATATTTAGTTTTATCTACTAGTTCACAATCATCAGTAGTTGGTTCCAAATGAGAATTAACATCAGCAGGAGTTGATACTGGTTTACAATTATTGAATTCAAATCTATCTAATAACTCGTTGACAAATGAAGATTGATTTAATGATATTTTATTTCCGTCTTGTACGACTTTTATGCCTAAGAAATAGGATAATTTTCCTAAGTCTTTCATCTCAAATTTAGCACTTAAATCAGTCTTGATTTTAGTCAGGACATCATAGTTCTTACATGCTACAATAATATCATCTACATACACAGAAATGAAGCATGGTGAGTTATTGATTACTTTAACATAAATACATGAGTCACAAGAGGACTGAATAAATCCTAAGGATTTAAGATATGCATCCAAAGAATCATTCCAACATTTGGGTGATTGTTTTAACCCATACATAGATTTGTTTAGTTTGCACACTAAATTTTCTTTTCCTGGTAGAACATAACCTGGAGGCTGTCTAATATAAACGTTTTCTTTAAGATCCCCATTTAAAAAAGCAGAATTGACATCCAAGTGATGTACAAATAATTTTTGTTTAGCAGCTAAAGATAACATGGTTCGCACCGATTCGAATCTAACTAAAGGAGCAAAAATTTCATCATAGTCGATTCCAGGTCTCTGTAAGAAACCCTGAGCGACTAATCTAGCTTTATATGAAGCCACTCTACCATCAGATCCCTTTTTCTTTTTAAACACCCATTTAGATTTAATGATGTTTAAGTCTGAGGTAGGTTTTACGAGTTCAAAAACTTTATGTTTCTCAAAAGCATTTAATTCCCTCTCCATGGCAAGTTTCCATTTAGAGGATTCAGAACCGCTATTAAGAGCCTCAGATACCGACCTAGGTTCGATATTGATATTCCCATTGACTAATAAACCCTCCTCCTCAAACTGATCAAGGCTATAATCCCAACTACCGTATCTAACAGGAGCTCGACGCGTTCTAGACAATCGTCTATTTTCCAGTTCAGGAAGATCCTCATCTGGTCTGATAGCTGGTACAGGTTGCGCCTCAGGGAGGATTATTGGAGGATTATTGTCAGGAGTTTGATTCTCAGGCCCTGCAGGTTCTGAATCTTCTGAAGGGAACACCAGTGGAGAGGTAGGGGTCTCAATCAGTTGAGGGGTCTCAATCTTAGATGAAACTGATTCATCAAAGGTTACATTCCTGGAAAAGAAGATTCTTTTAGATTCAACATCATACATCTTATACCCTTTAGTAACAGTGCCATAACCAAGAAACAGACATTTGGTAGCTTTATTTTCTAATTTAGATCGTTCATCTCGAGAGATGTGAGCATACGCAGTGCATCCAAATTTTTTTACATGCTTTACATTTATTTTCTGAGATTTAATGCTTCATATGGAGTTTTATTAACTAAAAATGAATTAATGCATCTATTATTAAGGTAATTTGCAGTATATAGTGCTTCACCCCAGAATTCCTTATCAATTCCTGAATCAGATAACATACATCTAACTTTTTCCATAATAGTTCTATTAAATCTTTCAGCTAACCCATTTTGTTCAGGAGTTTTAGGAATAGATTTCTGGTGAATTATACCTTCATTGCGTAAATATGATTCAAACTTATTTGAGTTACATTCTCCTCCATTATCTGACTGCAAGGTTTTAATTTTCCTTTCGTAAATATTTTCAACCATTGCTTTCCATTCCAAAAACTTCTGAAACACATCACTCTTATGGGCAATAACATATATCCAGGAGTATCGAGTAGCATGATCAATAAAGGTCAGAAAATATGAATTATTACCCCTGGAAGTGCGAGTAATTTTCCCACAGACATCTGTGTGGATTAAATCAAGAGGTTTACAATTTTTCTTAATGCTTGTAGAAAATGGTATTTTATGCATTTTCCCATTACAGCAGTGTTCACACACACCTTCTATAGCTTTTAATTTACTATCCAGACTATTAACTGATTTAGTTCGGATCATTTTAGTCAAGTTATCGTTACCTATATGACCGAGCCTTCTATGCCATAGAAGGTTTACTTTATTTGATCAACAGTTACTGCAGCTTTATGTACTAAAGTATTTAGATAATAGAGTTGACCAACACAGTGAGCCTCAGCAATTGACTCTTTATTTTCGTTCAATATTTTACATTTATCATTTTCAAAAATAATAGATTTATTATTATTTGTCCTTTTTGACACTGATAGTAGATTAAAAGCTAGATTTGGCACATATAGTACATCATTTATTGTACATTTTCTACTTCCACCACCTGGTATATTCACAATAACAGAAACATTTCCTAGTGAAATAGCTTGCAAAACATCTCCATTACCTACTTTAACATTGATAGGTTTGGTAATATTTGCAAAATCTCTACATAAATTTTTATCACCACTCATGTGTGATGAAGAGCCTGAATCTATTATCCAAATATTACTGTCGGCATATTTGTTACAAAGAGCGATATCATTAGCATACATTGTGTGATTAAGTTCTATATGACTTACATTTACACCATTTGGCTGGTTTTGAGTTCTGTTAGTTTGAGAATACCGTTTAAATTTAAAGCAGTCTTTCTTCACGTGTCCCAATTTTTTACAAAAATGACACTTGATTGACTGTTTATTTACTGCCGCATCAATCTGAGTATTTGATAATGCCAAACCATCATTTGATTTAATACTCAACTTTTCAGCTTCTCTCCGGAGTGTGTCCGCTACGGTAATCCATTTAGGGATGTCTGTCTGAGCTTCAAGTGCAGTAACAAGCACTTCAAACGGCTCTGGTAGTGATGATAGGAGACAAATAACTTTATCCTCTTCACTGATCACTTGATTTAACAGGGCTAGCTCTTGAAAAACTTCAGTTAGTTCTTTCAAATGGGAGTTGAGTATCTCGGGAGATTTCAATTTTAAGTTGTAAAGTTTCTTCTTCAGACGAAATTTGTTCGCCCACGTGTTTTTCTGAAACGTTTCTTGAAGGGTGGTCCAGACAACGCGTGGATCCGTGGGTTGTCCAACTAGGTACAATTGATCCGGTGAAATAGATAGTACTATATCTGCCAGAGCTTTATTCTTCTTAGTGTCATAGGCATCCTTAACCTCAGTTGAAGAGGAATCTGGTGGAACTGGTTTAGATCCATCAGCTATATCCATCAGTTTTTCTCTAAAGAGGTACATTTTCATTTGTACCCTCCATGTAGGGTAATTATTTCCGTCTAGGGGAACAATCCCCGGTAACTTATTTGAAGACATGTTTTCAAGTATTTATTATCATTCAATACTTAACAAACATAAACAAACAAAGCAGTTAAATTGATTTACTGTTTAACTGAATTGATATTTAATCAGGAATAATTATTCTAAATCATAAGAATAACTTCACAGAATATAATTATTAATATTCAAATTGGAACAGCAACACAAGTCTTACTTCGCAAGAACCTTTTGTTGAAAGACTGTTTACCAAAGGATAAGGTCACAGATTTAAAGGTAATTTGTGACCTCTCTTGACACCTCTTCCGCAAAGAAAATGAATAATTATACGAGACAAACAAGTACATACCGCAATATCAGTCAATATTATTGACCTCAATAGCGCATTAGCAAGATATGCTTACACAAACGTTCGTGCGTATATGTGTCATTTAGTTTAACACTTTTTCACTGTACTTATTGTCACTTGATTACTGTAATATACTTCTAAGTATTTTTAAACATAATTTGATTTATAAACTCTTATCGTTCACTGGGCCCATAACCTGTTAGAATTAGGTTAAATTATAGTGGGTTAACAACGTTAAGACATAGAGTTTATTTAAAGAGTAATATGTTTTAACAGTTAGAAGTATATTAGAGAGATGAGTGAAGCACATCTCTCACTGAGTAATGTAAAAGACAGACTGACTTAAGAAGTTACATACGATGGTATTTAAGACGCTCCGGAACTGTGATCGGACTTTAACCCTTAAATCCGTTTCTCATAAAAGTAATACATTGTTATTTAAACAATAGGTAATTAATATAGCTCAGCTAATCTAACAGGAAGTTAACATTAAACATATATAAGAGTGTGTAATACATTTAAACTAAAATTCCAACACCATAGTACTCGGAAAGTGAATTTTCTACAACATAACTAGGTAGTTAGTAGTAAACTAAGAAATGCTGTATGTTTTCGGTTATATTACTATAAATAATGTAATTATTGAGTTGAAGATTTCATTACTATGATAATAGTGAAATATTGTTGTAACTTATAAGTTACAAAGATCTTATCTTCTTTGTAACTTATAAATTAAATTAAATAACACTAGGTATATAGTACATATCACAGGATATTTTACAGATTATACTTATCCATTAGTTCTCTCTTACTCTCAAGTAAAAGAGAGAAAAATTATTTGTGATTGAACAACGAGTGCTTTACTTCACACACTATTTGGTGCCTAGAGTGACATAATATAAGGGGGGGGGGGGGTCGTAAGGGAGAGTAGCGCTATGGTTAGTAGTGGCGGGATGTGTGCTATCCTCCAATAATCTCATGAATGGAATATTTATTTATTTTCTAATAATAAGTACCATGTTGGCAATATATCATTTACATTTAAGTTTATTTCACAACACTGAATCAGTCACAGTTAACATGTACTGCAAATAATGATCTTCATACTGTTTTTACAGGATGGCATAGTTCTCTATACCTGTAAATAATATAAATCATTCACTGCAATATAATTATTAATTTATGAATAGTTTATATATTTGTTACTAGGCCCTATAAATAAACAAATAAATAATCTAATCATTTCCCCTTCAGTCTAGGGAAATCGGTGATACCTAGTAAGTAGTGTATCAGATGATTGACAGATGATTGACAGTTATACAACTAGTGACATAAGTTAGGCAGCCAGTGGAAGTGACTGTATTTTCGCGCGCTTGACAAAATTAATACAGTCCACCACTTCACATGAATAACCAATGATTAAAACACTGAAATTAAATCATACGTGAAAACAAATGTATTTGTATATGTTGTATAAAAAATATCAGCTTATAAATTAACATACATTAACTTAGAAGATAATTTCTTTCTGTGTAATTAACCACTCGTTCTTTTCTCCCCCCACCCCGATAATAAATTTCACCTCTCTTCGCCCTGTACCTCTCCCCCCTAAATCACAAAGTACCTTCCTGAGTAATTCAATGGAACTGTAGAGGAAACTTTCTTATTTAAAAAAACGTTACTGAATTTTTGAAACCTTTTTTTTACTCATCTTGTAATGTTTCATAAAATGATTTATTTTATTACTAGGTTCTGATTTTAACTTATCTTATCACCTTCGCAGATTGCAGAAGGTTACACTTTAGGCAGTATTTATTTATTTGTAATCATGCTAGGTTCTCGCAAAACTCAAAAAGGTTTCAATCAAAATGCCTGAAATTTTTATAGGTGTTTGTCATTATCCAGGAACCAGTTGGTTAGATTTTACAGATTGTTACAATAATTATTAACATTATTTTATTATCATAGTATTCTTTAGTGACACATTTTAGTTAGGCTATATATTTATTGTTATTTGAACATATTATTGATTAGGTAGGTGGGAAAAATAACTTTCATCGTTAAATAAACACTAAATTAACTATCATTGATGACTGACTGTAGGTACTGTCGTACTGGTAGTTGGGGCCGGTAGTGATATTTCTTCGGGGTACGGTCAAGAGCCCCCCCGGTCACGAGCCTCCCCCCCCCCCTCTCCCTTCCTGTTTTTTTAATCTTCATTTACCTAGTTAAACAAATGAAGAACTACTTAGATAGAAATAACTGAGAGTTGCTAATGTAGTTTGTTGTATCCGCTAGTTTGTTGTTCTGCACACTTCATGATTGTTTAATGATCTGGCAGGAGGGTTCGGGGGGCGGCACGCCCTTCGATATACATATATTTTATGTCTAATCAGTAATGAACTACAAAAGTGTCAATAAGGATTAAATAATATAGGTAAATAAGGATTTAAAAACAGGGGGGCTCGTGACTGGGCGGGCTCATGACCGGGGGGGCTCTTGACCGGGGGCTCTTGACCGGGGGCTCTTGACCGGGGGCTCATGACCGTGGGGGGGGGGGGGCTCTTGGCTTATGACCTACACCCATTTCTTCTAGGTAGTTAGGTACTACACCTTTTAAAATTAAATTTAAAACATTTTTAAATTAATTTAAAAGAAGTTATGTTATATTAAAAAAGTTAGAAAAAAAGTAATTCGAGTTATATATGAAATAGTTCAACTTAATGCTACTCCGTGAATGTAATCACTATCCAAGGAATGTGACGAAAAGGGTCACAAGCACCGATGGCTGCACTCACGTATGGAAGAGGAAAATGAAGAGGTGTTACAGTTTTCTGTGTTATTTCTCGTTTTACGTTTTCATTAAAATAAAAATATTTTTTAAATAGATATGCTCCATTAATGAATAATCATAATAATAATCTTTTTCTTTCATTTAGAGAAGTTTATATTCCTTTCTTAGTTTACTTTATTTCTAATATATTTGTATGATGCAATCATTCATTGTATTTCATCATATAATGTTGTTTGTTGTATCCGCTAGTTTTTTGTACTACACATTTCATGATTATTTAATGACCTGTCACTCCCCTACATATACATATATTTGATGTTAAGCAGTAATAAACTGCAAAAGTGTCGGACTGATGTTGGACTAGAGGGGCGTCAAACTAATGGTGTTGTCGAGTCAATGAATAGTAACTAAGACCTCGTAGTTGAAGAGCATAACCCAAGCACTGTCCTCTTAAACTGCAATTAGTTTGGAAAATGGTAAACATGTAAAAATTAGAAAAAATACATAATCCAAATTACAACAGTTCGGGGCCTAAGGGACGCCACCCCCTTCTTTCCCATTCACCAAAGACAGCTAACGGATAGAACCCTTTGGTGCTAAGTTTTAAAATCACGGTATGTTGCTAGGTACCGAGTTTATTTAGGGAAAACAATCAAATAATTCATACATATCGATAGGGTAAGTTCTGAGTTATCGGACTGTTCCAGATTTACGAATAAGTAGAAGATGTTAAAATGAGAGTTAAATGAATAATTATAATATATTCGCTTACTTGCTCAAAAATATGGAACCGTTCGATAATCGGAACTTATCCTAATTAGTCAGGTACCTAAAGTGTAAATAACTAGTAATCAATATTCTTAAATCCAATTATTTATTTAAATTTACATCTCAATTGAATAACTGAACTATAATAAACAATGAATTCAATCAATCATACCTAAAAATGCCATCATTATCACTCAATATATCACAAATCTTCATTCAAATAACGGTCACAATAATACATCTTATTATCCATACTATGTGATAAGCCTACCTAATTGGATTTTAATATTATATTAATGTTTCTTTTAGAAACACAAAAAGTGATCAAACTGTATGATTCTTATAGATAATCAAAATTCATATCCTATAATAATTTTATATGTCAGTTCAATATTATAATATAATTTAAGTATAATAATATACATTCCTATTATTTGACAATGCTTAGTTTTCTGCAGTTCAAGGCTCATAAATAATTTTTTAAACATTACGGTAGGTAGCTACTGATAGAGGGGGGTGGGGGAGGTGTGAGATGAATGAGGGATGGGGGATCTGTACGTAAACACTGATATACAGTTTGGGGAAAATAATTTGGCAATAAATGATAACAGAGAGAAAAAATAACCTATTTAACTGTGTACTTCTATTCCTCTATAAACTTTACAACTAAATACAATACATTTGTGTTAATATATAGTTAAATTTCAGTGTATTAGTCACTGGTCATTCTTCATATCCGTGAATGTGTGTGTACGTATGTTTGTTCTCAGAAGATCACTCACACTAGTGGACTTACATGTTAATTTCTCAATCACTGTCTATCGTATTCAAGATTTAAAACACTGATCGATTCACTGTCAAAGAAAATGTTGACTTTATGACTTAGTATACTAGCTCGTGATTATAAGGAATAAATATTAATTTTAATTTGAAATTATACCGATAGCGCTACAAATAGTGTAAATATATTGAACTTCAAATTATTTTCGGTCATAGAAGTTTATTGAAAGATACAAATGTAGTTGAGTAGTTAGTTACTCGCTAGGTACATAGAAACACTATTTTGGATAGTAGAAATTACCTTGCTACATTAGTTATAGTTAATTACTAAATATGTACATAGATACTATAATTAGGTATAAGTAAGTTAGGGACCTACATACACCAATTGGGATATTATAAGGTGCCTAGATCCTATAGTTTGGGGTACGGTCAAGGACTAAGTAGGAGTTCGGACTAAGTAGGAGTCGGACTAATGAGGCCCCGAACTAATGGTGCGACGGACCAATGAATAGTAACCTAAACTAAACTAGTACTTATATATAATCAACTTCAAATTTCCTGACCGTATTATTTCGTAAATAGTAATTGCAAATACTCTTTAATCTGTTGGTTCCTAAGTATACATAATATAAATATAATATAAATAATTTCCATCAGTACAAAAAATCTTCAATTCAAATATTTAAACCAATAGGAAGGTATTCTTCGTCAATTAGTTATTAAGAGATATTATAATATTCAAACATTGGTCTAGGTAGCTAACTGAATTAAGTATTTTGTATTGCGTTGCTCAGTGGTAAAATATTTAATAAATTGACATAGGTAGTGGGGTAAGTTACGAAATATCAGGCAGTTCTACATATTCGGTCATATATATAATTGGTAAGCGGATAATTATCACTAATACCTATTAAAATAAAGAGTATATAATATATTTTATTGGAATGTTTATTTTTTCTCCTTTGACCGAAAATGTGGAACTGTCCAATAATTCGTAACTTACCCCAGATAACCATGAATTAGTATACATATTTGATAATGACGTATGGTACAGTATATATATATATATCAGAATAAGTTTTATGAACTACCTTTTTTTATGAAAGATTCATTCATGTAGGTAGTACCTATTGAAATTTGAATGTATTTTGAAGCTTATGAAATTGATGTGAAAAAGTGGCACAAACTTAAATACATACAAGTTAAATGTATCGTTAAAATGAGAGTAGTGGAGTAATGGAATGATGAATATATTGAGGTACGTAATACATGTATAATAATGAGGATACAAGTATTGAAGAAATATAATTTAATTTTTCAGTGTATAGCTTATGTGTGATCTATGTATAAAGATAAATAATTATTATTGCCTTGTCAAGAAAAAGTTAGTTTTTATTGCAAAAATTGAATACCATCTGACAAACTGTTACCTAGGTAATACTAATATTACTAAACCTCAAAAAATATATCGTACACGCAAAATTGAAGGAAATACAATTTCTTACATATGTACCTAGCTAACTATGAAGCTTATTACTTTACCTGAACCTAATAATAGAATAAAAAAAACATTGCACATCAACCTAGCTCAAACAAAAATGTAAAGATTATAAACTTCCATAGTTGAAAATAATTTAGAACTTAAATATATTTTCTAATTATAACCTAATATGTATTTAACCATAGCTGGATGCAACACTAATAATTACTATACCTACTATTTCAATCATGCGTATAACGTGCGATAAAATCGTCAGTGAAAGTGATTGGTATAGGATCAGTGTAGAATCAGTGATTTAGGATCAGTGTATAATGAGTGATGTAGGAAGAACATTAATTATGAATTTGGAAATTTGGAACATTAATAAGAAAAAAAAATTAAATACTCAGAATTAACAATAATAAATAGTGCATAGTGACACAGTGAATTGACCAATAAGTAGAATTATATATCTATTTTATACATTTTAAGTATATTAATATAAGATAATATATAGTAGTTATTTTTCAATATGAACTGGGAACAATGTGCTACTATAATTACAATAAATAACGAAAATAAATAACTAAAATAAAACGAAAGTGCATTCATCCTATGTTAATATTTAAAAATGACTTTAAGATATGTGGGAATCCTAATAAAATTTTAACGTTGAATTAAAATTGTTAGAGTGTGAACATGTACCTAGTGCATTATCCTCTTTGAATAATTTAATCTGTTATCCCAGGTAGGATTTATTTACTTGCAGGAAACATGAATGGCACCATAATTTTTGATTAAACAAAACGTTATGGTGAAACGATTGGATTCTTGTAATAGTGTTGGTCTAAATTATTAAAAAATAAGGAAAAGAAAACAAATACATGGTCTATTGATAGTTTATTTCAATGCGATTTTTTTTTACAGCCAGATGTTAAAGCAACGATCATTGAGTTAAAAACAAGTTTAATATTCAAATAATAACGTAATAACAGATCAGATTTTAGGGTGGTATATACATAAGTATCTACATTATAGTTCGTTCATTGCTTTTACTTACTCGCTGATTTTTATTGTTTGTTTTGTTGTTTGTTCACAGAGGAACTTGAGAGATATTACTTAAAAATAGCCTTTAGCTATTTTTACAATTATGGAGGGGGGTGATGTTAATTATCACGAGCAACAATCAGTAGTATTATAATTATATTAATTATTATTTTTATTAATCATTATTTCATTTGATAACTTCTTATACTCGTGAATAAATAACATTTATGTATGAAACATAGTTAAACATTCTACATAGTTAAAAAACATTCAACATTAAAACATGAATATACATTCAATGAGCAAAAGGAGTTGAATCTGTATAAGGAGTTTTTATTAGGGTTTTAGGTACTAAACAATATACTTTATGATTGTACTTCAAGGAACTAAGCGATTGAACTAAAGGTACACAATCGTCACTAATTGAACACTTGGTCGAAAATATTTTAAGGATTATTTGTCAGACACTAATGATTATTTACAATCATTCTAAGATTTAAAAAGATATTTTCAAAGACTCTGTTGTACAAAGATTATTTAACAATTTTGACTAGTTTTTCCTTAGATACTTTGAAATTCCCCAAGGACGATACACACCCTTTTCTAATAAAAAGGGTTGAAACATTTATACCCTGTTCAGTATTAGAGTCACCAGCCTGATAATCCGTCAATTACGTACGTTATACGTAAAGAGATACCTTGCGTGTGAATCGTCTTAACTTCAAAAAAACTGATAGTGAATCTGTGAACTTACGTGCTACTAACTATCTATCTGCTTGTATTACATACATTAGTTTGTTCGTAATAAAAGAGTTTCATTTCCCTTTGTCCATTAGAGTTATTGAATGAAAGAATTTAATACAAATTGAATGAAAAATATACTAAACCAGAAAAAAAGAATCTGATTAGAAATATTGATTGAGATAGAAAATAATAAGCCAATCAATTTAAATAAACTTGATTTATTTATTCCGTTAAAACGAAATAAGATTAACACTAACAACCAGTGTTCTTACCCTTAAAAATATAAACATTCCTAGTTAAAATTAAAGGAAAGATACAATATTTTTACAAATATAATTACATTTTACTTTTGTGTGCTTTTAATTACAGAGTGTGACATTGACATAGAGAGTGTGTTTTATGGTAATATTGTCTATGTTATGAATTTCATTCTATATGTTTCCTTCTTAAAAGGTTAATTTCATACTAAAATTACAGAAATAAATTGAAAAGAATATCTTGGGTGAACAATTAAAATCAATATATTATATAGTTTCAACAGCCACACAATGAAAAATGGTGTATCGTTAACTCCATTGTTCTCAATGGCATTATAATAGTTGGAAATTTTGTCAGTGAAATTGCTATTGATATTAGCTATCGGTATTATACATAGCTTGATATTGGAATTATTTGATATCATTATTGTACATAGCTACCAAATAAATGACTTATAACTACTCAATATTTGTATATTTATGTTCGAATATGAGTTTCATAACTTCTTCGATGATGCTTTTCTACCATTTGTATTTTTAAGAACAAAATTCAGATATTTTTCCGTTTCGGTGACAGCATTTATACCTTAAGAATAGTTTTCTGTCGATAAATACCATCCTCAAAAATAAAAAATCGATACATTTCAAACTCTTCGAAGCGTGAATACCAGATGAAAGGTTACTGAAATATTAGCACTAAAGAGTTTTAACTGTCAGAATCAACGGGAAGGTTTGACTGTGTACGTTTTAAAACACGTGTCTTATCTATAAGCCTGCAGTACTGTATTTTTAAAAGTTGTTTGTATATATACTGTATCTAACACATATGCAACTAAGAGATTAGAGCTGTGATTAGGTGGAGTGTGACCCAATCGCAGCTCGCACATGTATCTGTACTTGATAAAAACGTGAGAAATTCGTGCGTATTGACTAACTAAACTCTATTTCTACGTTGCCACACGTCACCAAAGTACAATAAACTCTAAAATATACGTGATTTGCACTGATTTACTCCGATACGTAAACGTTTTTAAACTTGTAAATACAAAATTATATTTGGTATTTATGTAAATTTATGTAAAGTAAATTTAAAGGAATAACATGAGCGATATAAAGTAATTTTAAATAGATGTGTCTAGAAAACACACGTCGAACACGTTAGGGTTAAGACATAACATATTTCTTTTGGCTAATAGTCACAAAATAACATAATAATATACAGGATTAAACTAGAAAATTACAGTTTAGTAGATGGAAAAACTATCGTATTTCAAATATGTCTCTTTTAAGAGGTTTTAATACTTCAATAGTCAATATTTACATAAACTTGAAAGTGAATGATGATAAAATATAGTCACTTCTCTTTAATGAGTTTCAAAGCATGTACAGAACCTCTCAACTTACTGCAAATATAATTAGAATGTTAACGAAGCCTTTGCAATTCAACAAGAGGATTGATGAATTTACACTAATGATTATTTTCCGTTTTCATTCAATCATTAGCAACTGACTGAAAACAAATGGAGCTTTTTGGAGTAGATTGTCTTCTTATCTAAGGCGTGTTCGTACAATTAGGTTCGTACAGACAACATTGAATAACGATCTATTGATTATTTACAAGATTTCTTGAGTGAAAAGAGGAGCTGGTTTGATGCAGCGGTGTGGGAGCCAAACTGACTACCCCGATCGGTTTAACCGCTGCCTCGAAGCAACTCCTATTTTTAATTGGGTTAATAGGAATAAAGAAGCCAAACAATGTTCATCGATATTTGAAAATATTACCTTTTTGAGTGAAAAATTATTAAAAAATTTATAACATACTCCCTGCAAACATTTCCACATGGCATACACATGGATGACATGTGGTTGGATGGTTATAATATGGCAATATGTTTTTAAGATGTATCATCCACATTGAAACAGCATAAACACTAAAATAACAGATGTTAACCATGTGTAATTTACCACATCAAAACCACATGTCAATGACAATTTCAATAACAGATGTTAACTATGTGTAATTTACCACATCAGAACCACATGTCAATTACCATTTCAATAACAGATGTTAACCATGTGTAATTTACCGCATTAAAACCACATGTCAATTACCTTTTCAATAACAGATGTTAACCATGTGTAATATACCACATTAAAACCACATGTCAATGGCCATTTCAATAACAGATGTTAACCATGTGTAAAATACCACATTAAAACCAAATGTCAATTACCAATTCAATAACAGATGTTAACCATGTGTTTACATAATATCATAACCACATGTTTAAAACCATACTGAAACCATATGTT
>CANNZV010000551.1:60329-320925 GCA_947561585.1 Caprella mutica
AACACAAGAAGGTAACTAATTAGGTATTGATATGCAGATGTAGGCAACTAAGTAGGCATTGATAAACACCAGTAGGTAATTAGGTAGGTATTGACAAACAGTAATGTAGGTAACTAAGTAGGTACTGATAAATACTACGTAATAGGTAAGTAGTGATAACCACCAGTAGGTACAGATTGGTGGTTATTACTTGTAGGTTACTAGGTAGTTATAAATAAACTCTAGTAAGTAACTAGATAGGTATAAGGTAGTGATATCACCAGAAGGTAACTATAGGTAATATTAATTAACAGTTAAAGGTAATTAGGTAGTTAATAACATTAATTAACATTGTCATTACAAATATTAATAAATAACTTTATACACATTCTTATCATTTACATTAAAAAATAAAAGATACCAAAATGTAGAATATTAAATTATATTTATTTAAAATAATTTTGAGAAGCACGCAAGTAATCAAGTTGGATAAACATCATTTTAATACTACTTCTACCATGTCCAGGATGGCTGAGAGGTAGCGACGCAGGCTTCAATAGTACATCACACTAGAGTCCTGAGTTCGATTCCCGAGATGACCACTACAATTCTTTCTCCATTTCATCCCATTTAATTTGTATATAACAATATGTAATATTAAAATAAATGATATACAGCCAAATGTGCATATACACTATATGCAATATGGTTAGAAATTGCAATAATAATTAGTATGATCTTTTTTTATTTCTTATACATATTTATATACCCCAATTAACCAAAGTAGTTTGAGCCAAAAGAGAGAGATATGTCCCCCAGAGGGGGACATCCGCACTCTGTCCCACGTCTTGCAGAGGGGGACATCCACACTCTGTCCCACGTCTTGCAGAGGGGGATATTCCCACTCAGTCCCACGTCTTGAATACTCACTCTGTCCCACGTGGGTCCCACGTCTTATTTCCCTCTTCCCTCTATAGCGAGGGACATCCACACTCTGTCCCACGTGGGTCCCACGTCTTGAATCCCTCTATAGCGAGGGACATCCACACTCTGTCCCACCTGGATCCCACGTCTTGAAAACGGAGTGGGGTAAGACGTGGGACAGGTGGATGTCCCCCTCTGTCAGAGGGGGACAAGACGTGGGATCAGACGTCTTGCAGAGGGGGACCCCTGTGCAAATGAAGAGGGTTAGACGTCTGCAAGACGTCTGATGTCCCCCGCACCACGTCTTGCCGCACGTCTTAAATCCCTCTATAGCGAGGGGTATCAGACGTCTTAAGACGTGGGACAAACAGCTTTTGGTTAGCTGGGTATGTTATAGATATTCAATTATAAACATAAAACATGGTAATTGGCATGTGGTTGTAATGTGGTAAATCACACATGGTTAACATCTGTTATTGAAATGGTACTTGACATGTGGTTTTGATGTGGTAAATTACACATGGTTAACATCTGTTATTGAAATGGTAATTGACATGTAGTTTTAATGTGGTAAATTACACTTGGTTAACATCTGTTATAGAAATGGTAATTGACATGTGGTTTTAATGTGGTAAATTACACATGGTTAACATCTGTTATTGAAATGGAAATTGACATGTGGTTTTAATGTGGTAAATTACACATGGTTGACATCTGTTATAGAAATGGTAATTGACAAGTGGTTTTAATGTGGTAAATTACACATGGTTGACATCTGTTATAGAAATGGTAATTGACATGTGGTTTTAATGTGGTAAATTACACATGGTTAACATCTGTTATTGAAATGGTAATTGACATGTGGTTTTAAAGTGGTAAATTACACATGGTTAACATCTGTTATTGAAATGGAAATTGACATTTGGTTTTAATGTGGTAAATTACACATGGTTAACATCTGTTATTGAAATGATCATTGACATGTGGTTTTAATGTGGTAAATTACACATGGTTAACATCTGTTATTGAAATGGTCATTGACATGTAGTTTTAATGTGGTTAATTACACATGGTTAACATCTGTTAATGAAATGGTACTTGATATGTGGCTTTAATGTGGTAAATTCACATGGTTAACATCTGTTATTGAAATGGTAATTGACATGTGGTTTTAATGTGGTAAATTACACATGGTTAACATCTGTTATTGAAATGGTAATTGATATGTGGTTTTAATGTGGTAAATTACACATGGTTAACATCTGTTATAGAAATGGTAATTGACATGTGGTTTTAATGTGGTAAATTACACATGGTTAACATCTGTTATTGAAATGGTAATTGACATGTGGTTTTAATGTGGTAAATTACACATGGTTAACATCTGTTATTGAAATGGTAATTGACATGTGGTTTCAATGTGGTAAATTACACATGGCTAACATCTGTTATTGAAATGGAAATTGACATGTGGTTTTAATGTGGTAAATTACACATGGTTAACATCTGTTATTGAAATGGTTATTGACATGTGGTTGTAATGTGGTAAATTACACATGGTTAACATCTGTTATTGAAATGGTCATTGACATGTAGTTTTAATGTGGTAAATTACACATGGTTAACATCTGTTATTGAAATGGTCATTGACATGTAGTTTTAATGTGGTAAATTACACATGGTTAACATCTGTTATTGAAATGGTCATTGACATGTAGTTTTAATGTGGAAAATTACACATGGTTAACATCTGTTATTGAAATGGTCATTGACATGTAGTTTTATTGTGGTAAATTACACATGGTCAACATCTGTTAATGAAATGGTACTTGACATGTGGCTTTAATGTGGTAAATTCACATGGTTAACATCTGTTATTGAAATGGTAATTGACATGTGGTTTTAATGTGGTAAATTACACATGGTTAACATCTGTTATTGAAATGGTAATTGGCATGTGGTTTTAATGTGGTAAATTACACATGGTTAACATCTGTTATAGAAATGATAATTGACATGTGGTTTTAATGTGGTAAATTAATTACACATGGTTAACATCTGTTATTGAAATGGTAATTGACATGTGGTTTTAATGTGGTAAATTACACATGGTTAACATCTGTTATTGAAATGGTAATTGACATGTGGTTTCAATGTGGTAAATTACACATGGTTAACATCTGTTATTGAAATGGAAATTGACATGTGGTTTTAATGTGGTAAATTACACATGGTTAACATCTGTTATTGAAATGGTCATTGACATGTGGTTTTAATGTGGTAAATTACACATGCTTAAGGGGATCGTTCCGGTATTTAGGATGTACCAATAATACTTGTCCGATTGAGCTGAGATTTTAACATAAGGTGTAAAGTGAAAAATAAGCATATGCTCTCTTATGAGATTTTTTCATTTTGGGGCCCCCCTCCCCCGTGGGGGTCGAAAAACCTTCTTTTTCGACCCCCCCCGGGAAACTATAGAACGGCTTGGGGGTTGGTGCTACAGAAAAATTTATTGAAGCTAATATGTTCTCTACTACTATCCTAAGGTCGTGGTGCAGCTTTTTTTTTGAATTTCTATCTGAAAAAATTTTTATTTGAATTTTAAAAAAAATTGTCATATTTTTTTTTTTTCTTTTTTTTTTTTTCAAAAAAAAAAAAGTTTATAGAAAAAGTTATAGGAAAAGGGCTTCACCACGACCTTAGGAATTTCGGTCTGAACATATTAGCTCTCATACATTTTTCTGTAGCACCAACCCCCAAAAAGTTCTATACTTTTGAACGTGGAGAATTTGAGAAAAAATGGTACTGAGATAATGGAGGAAGAAAAATATTTTTCAAATTTTTTTTAAATTTAAAAAAAAACTATATGCTTTTCGTCCCAGCCAAGAAGACTCATCAGGTCGCTTCGGGGGTCAACCCAGGCAGCGACGAAGCCTTCAACCATAAATGGGAGGCAAAAAAACAACACAGAAACAACACAAAAACAACCTCAAAACAACCTCAAAACTCCCTAACCCCCAAACTGAGAAGCGTGTTTGACACACGTACAAACGTACTAGGTGAATGAAATTTTTTGTGAGTTTTCTTTGGTAGATTTGCAGGGTAACTAAATTAAAAAAAAAACGAAAAAAATGTAAAAAATACCGGAATGATCCCCTTAACATCTGTTATTGAAATGGTCATTGACATTTAGTTTTAATGTGGTAAATTACACATGGTTAACATCTGTTATTGAAATGGTCATTGACATTTAGTTTTAATGTGGTAAATTACACATGGTTAACATCTGTTATTGAAATGGTCATTGACATGTGGCTGTAATGTGGTAAATTACACATGGTTAACATCTGTTATTGAAATGATCATTGACATGTGGTTGTAATGTGGTAAATTACATATGGTTAACTTCTGTTATTTTCTAACTCTAAATACAATTATGTGAAAGAGGACGATCAATCTATTCATTGTATAATTACAGTAGAACTCCACTATAGTCAACTCCTGTATAGTAAACCATCCTGTTTAGTAGAACATTCTTTAGCGAACTAACTTTTATAGTCAAAATATTTAGTTTAGTTTGCCACAAATTGCCTTGTTTTCTATGAATATCTATATATTAAATTAATTGTATTCCATGAAAGTTCTTCCAGTATAAATTTTCTTTGATGAAGTCATGTGTAGTGATCCGTTCTGATATATAGAGTTCTGAGAAATTAAATACACTGAATAGTGAATATATTGGAAAAAGAAAGAAAATATTTTATGTAGTCTGCCATGATAATGCTAGTTTTCTATACAACTCTTATATCATCTACACTCTACAGCAAGGGTGGGCAAATGCAGCACACATTGCTATTTTGGCACTCGTGCCCACCAGGGAAAAGGTGCTTTATTTTCTTCCAAAGAAAATTTAGAGTATTTAGCCCTGACTGCTTTATAAAGTACAAGGATATATAATATAAAAGAGGATGGTAAGCTAATTGATGAACAGAATATTTGTAACTACCTTGATACTTTGATAGTTAATTTTATACGTTAATAAGGTATTTTGGTGCCCTTACACTGGTAAGAATTTGTGCAATCATTTTTAATTCCTTTTTTTAATAAGTTGGGAAGCAATTGTCATTTATCCCGTGATTTTATGAATTAGTAATTAAATTTTTTATTACTTGAATGCAAAACAACTTATTTTTGTTTTTATTGTGAAAAAAGAAAAATATAATTATGTATCATTTATTAATTGCTTTTAATTCAAATAATAAATATACTACAAATATTTATGTTCCAAATATGTACGATTGTACGTACCTCAATAAAATCTATCCCCCCTCCTCTCATTTTAATTACTCAGTATCCCCTGCAATTTAAAAAACGAAAAGAAAATGGTAACGGCACTGTTATTCCATATTTCGGCAATGAAAAACACAACATGTGCCCACTTCTGCTCTAAAGTGAAGTGAATCATATAAATTGAATATAAATTTATTAATTATAACTTCTAAAAGCTACTTCTATCATGTCCAGGATGGCTCAGTGGATATGTCCCAGACTCAAAACAACAGCAAACTACAGGGACCCCAATTCGATTCCGGAAACACCTTTTCATTTCTTTCCCCATTTCTTCCAATTTAATTTGTATATAACAATATGTAACATTAAACTAAATAATATAGAGGCGAATTACATATACACTATATACAGTAAAGTAAGAAATGGCAATAAAATTAGTATGATCTTTTTGATTTCTTGACACATGGTACTGATGTGTGTTACACATGGTACTGATATGTGTTTCACATGGTATTGATATGGCTAACATATGGTACAGATATGGGTAACATATGGTTCAGATATGGGTAACATATGGTACTGATATGGGTAACATATGGTACAGATATGGGTAACATATGGTATTGATATGGGTAACATATGGTACAGATATGGGTAACATGTGGTATTGATATGGGTAACATATGGTACAGATATGGGTAACATATGGTACAGATATGGGTAACATATGGTACTGATATGGGTAACATATGGTACAGATATGGGTAACATATGGTATTGATATGGGTAACATATGGTACAGATATGGGTAACATATGGTATTGATATGGGTAACATATGGTACAGATATGGGTAACATATGGTACTGATATGGGTAACATATGGTACTGATATGGGTAACATATGGTACAGATATGTGTAACATATGGTATTGATATGGGTAACATATGGTACAGATATGGGTAACATATGGTACTGATATGGGTAACATATGGTACTGATATGGGTAACATATGGTACAGATATGGGTAACATATGTTACATATATGTGTTACACATGGTACTGATATGTGGTTTTGTTATGGTTAACATGTGTATTCCATATGTTATACATGTGGCAAAACCACATGTATAACATATCGTTCAAGGTTCCAAAAATCAACATTGTAACCACATTGTTACAATGTGGACATAACCACATGGTATACATGTGGAAATGTTTGCAGGGCTGTTGTGACTTTTTCTATGAAAACTGACCTACAACAAAATGTACTCAAAATTATTATATGTACAGTCGGGTGAGAAAATATTCGTATCGTACGATAAATGTAACATTTTCCTTTTTAACTTCTAAAATATCAATTCCTAAATTCCAAATTTTTGTACACTTTTAGATCTGACATCAATAATGATAAAAAAAATTTCAAAGCAAATTTTCATCAATAACAAAAGTTACAGAGATTTAATTAGGAAATGGGGGGACAGAAAGTATTCATACGGCACTAAAAAATAACATATTTAATTGAAATTTAATATTCTTAAGACCCTACGAATGCGATAGGGGTTATATTCATGAACTACAGTGTAGTACTGAGCCTTTTTTTGTATACAGTCATTGTAAAGCTTGTCGCCCACCTGATCGGATCGGAAACGACGCGGAAGCTTACGAAGCCTCAGAACGGACACGACACGACGTTCGTACGCACACCAGTTCAGATGACTTCGGAAGAGAAGCGATGCCGACATCACAATACTTATAAGAATATAACAATTAAAAGTTAAAATCTATCTATCATGACTACTATTTCTTACTATACGTATTTGATAAAAAAATTCGGTAGCATCGTTGTTATTTTAATTTTCAGTTCGAATCTCTCTAATTTATTATCATACTAGTGTACTTCCCCATTTTTTTTTTTCAAAAATATTAAAAAAATATATGTTGAAACCAATATATATAAGTATAAAGAAATATATAGAAAAAAATATGAGCGAAAAAAATTATATATGAAACATATATAAAAAAAATTATGTATGTAATTTGTAAATGAAATGTATGTAAATAAAATGCTATTCTTCTCTTTCAATAACTTTTCATGATCTGATTTATAATCATTAAAGTTAATTGAATGAAACTAATTGATTATGTATTAATATCAACGTATTCATCACGCAGTAGGATATTTACAGCTATTCCAATCTTCCATATCCATCACAGCCTCTCCATACACCGTTCTGCGCATGTGCAACCTCTCGGACGCATCAGAACTGTCAGAAAAATATTCTTTCAAAGATATCCGCGTCGTTTCCGTTCCGATCCGAAGCGTCGTTTCGTGTCATATCCGAGCAGGTGGGCGTTAGCACGTTCAAATGTATTGGTTAGGTTTTTGTCTGATGCTTCGTGTCCGTTCCGATGCGTCGTTTCCGATCAGGTGGGCGACAAGCTTTATTCTCCCATATATTGCAACCGTTGGCTTTGTTTAATAATTTGTCTTTTTATAAATCTAAAATCATGCCAAAAGCTAGAGAACACAGTATGGAGGTGAAGAAGATAGTCTTAGCGATGCACAATGAGGGAAAAGGGTATGGCAAGATATCCATGGAGTTAAAACTACCAAAATCCACGGTCCAATCCATTATTAAGAAGATAAAGGATGTTAGTCACCTGGTGAATCTCTCTCGGAGTTGACGTCTGGTAAAGGTTTCCCCCACAGGTATCCGAAGAGTTGTTCGAGAGGTCAACAAGAACTTCCGTGTGACCAAGGATGAAGTTAAGTCAATCTTGGAACAATCTGGAACAAGTGTCAGTCGATCAACTGTAAGTAACATTCTGCACAAGGATAACTTGAGAGGCAGCCGTCCTGGGAAAGCTCCTCTACTGCGTTCTATGCATTTGAAGGCTCGTGTTAAGTTTGCAAATGAATACTCCCCTAAAGAATCCACTTATTGGAACAGTGTTTTGTGGTCAGACGAGACGAAAATAGAGCTTTTCTGTCATTCTAGTTCTCAGTATGTTTGGAGGAAAAAGAATGAAGCCTTCAAAGCAAAGAATACCATCCCTATAGTGAAGCATGGTGGAAGCTCACTATTGTTTTGGGGTTGCTTTTCGACTAAAGGTGTTGGTGCGTTGGTTCGAGTGAATGGTATAATGAAGAAAGAGGATTATCGCGATGCATTGGAGGAAAACCTGAAGCAGAGTGCGAGAAATCTTGGAATGGGACGTCGCTGGATCTTCCAACAGGACAATGATCCAAAGCACACCTCGAAATTTGTGTCCAAATGGTTAGCAGATGAACTTGTTAATGTCCTCCCATGGCCATCTCAATCACCAGACCTCAATCCCATCGAAAATATGTGGGCTGAAGTGAAAAGAAGAGTAGGGAAAAGGCAACCAATTATTAATCTGGCAGAACTTGAGATCATTAAAAAAGAAGAATGCAGTAAAATAGACGAGGAAACCTGTCAGAAATATGTGGGAGCCTATTCTGTACGCCTCCAGAAAGTTATCGAGAACAGAGGATTCACAATTGACTATTAAAACAATATATCAGAATCTTTAAATTTTGGCTTGAAATTGGCTTACAATCTGCCAGTCTCTTGAAGATGATTATTCAGATTATATAAGATGCATCTTGACAGTTTCAATATATTTAGGTACCTATTCTCATGTAAATTTTGTCACTAGCTATATTTAGAGAGACAACATAGTTTAAAAATTTAGATAAATGGAGCAGTAAAATTAGGTTACTTTCACTAGAAACCTTTCTTTGACTGACGGAGATCATTTTTCTTTGACGGAGATCACTTTTCTTTGACGGAGGTCGCTTTTCTTTGACGGAGATCACTTTTCTTTGACGGAGATCACTTTTCTTTGAAGAGATATTTTTTCTTTGACGGAGGTCGCTTTTCTTTGACGGAGGTCGCTTTTCTTTGACGGAGGTCGCTTTTCTTTGACGGAGGTCGCTTTTCCTTGACGGAGGTCGCTTTTCTTTGACGGAGGTCGCTTTTCTTTGACGGAAGTCGCTTTTCTTTGACGGAGGTCGCTTTTCTTTGACGGAGGTCGCTTTTCCTTGACGGAGGTCGCTTTTCTTTGACGGAGGTCGCTTTTCCTTGACGGAGGTCGCTTTTCTTTGACGGAGGTCGCTTTTCTTTGACGGAGGCCGCTTTTTTTTGACGGAGGTCGCTTTTCTTCGACGGAGGTCGCTTTTCTTTGACGGATGTCGCTTTTCTTTGACGGAGGTCGCTTTTCTTTGACGGCGGTCGCTTTTCATTGACGGAGGTCGCTTTTCTTTGACGGAGATCGCTTTTCCTTGACGGAGGTCGCTTTTCTTTGACGGAGATCGCTTTTCTTTGACGGAGGTCGCTTTTCTTTGACGGAGGTCGCTTTTCTTTGACGGAAGTCGCTTTTCTTTGACGGAGGTCGCTTTTCTTAGACGGAGGTCGCTTTTCTTTGACGGAGGTCGCTTTTCTTCCATGTTACAAACCAGTCTGCAAAACATGCACAATCAGTCTTCAAGTATGTAATTTTTAGAGCAATTCTCTCCAAAAGATTTTAAAATTTCTCTCTAAAATGGCCGGAAATCTCAAAATACTCTCCAATAATTACATGTTAACATAGGAATTGATTAAGAAATTGTCGCCAGATAATTCAGGACACTTATTTCAAGGCCATAATAGTCACCGGATAAATTTCACAACTTCATGCATCTTTTACAGACTGGGTTACAGAGTATGTCAGTTAAAGCCAATTAATTGGCTTAAATTTCAAGAGGTCAAAATTCACATGTGTCTAATTGGCTTAAAATTTTGAATTAATTCCTATGTTCTCATGTTAATTTTGACTTGAAATCTTCAAAAATGAGACAAATTGGCTTGGCATAGAATCTTTATGAAATTTTGAATCTCTATGAAATTCGCTTACAATTTTCCACCCTCTGAAACAAAGCAGTTTTTTTTTGATGGAGGTCACTTTTTTTTGACGCAGGAGGTCACTTTTTTTTGACGCAGGGGGTCACTTTTTTTTGACGCAGGAGGTGACTATTTTTTTTGACGTAGGAGGTGACTATTTTTTGATGCAGGAGGTGACTATTTTTTGACGCAGGAAAAGCCTATTTTTGACGTAGGAGGTGACTATTTTTTGACGCAGGAGGTGACTATTTTTTGACGCAGGAGTTACCTATTTTTTGATGCAGGAGGTGACTATTTTTTGATGCAGGAGGTGACTATTTCTTGATGCAGGAGGTGACTATTTTTTGATGCAGGAGGTGACTATTTTTTGATGCAGGAGGTGACTATTTTTTGACGCAGGAGGTGACTTTTTTTGCCGCAACCCAAGCAACCATGACACATTGTGCCAACATGGGCACTAGATGGTTAGATGGGCAAGAGATGGCAGACTGAAAAGTAGCCTAGAAATTACATGGGCATAACGTGGTTTTCCAATCTCATGGAATGTTACCTTGGAAGAAGGTTGGTTCAATGTTCCAAATCCCTCCCATTGAATTGTCATATTGGACCAACCTGATTACTATATAGCGTATCAATATTATATGGGGGAAGCTTTATTAACATATTGGCAAGACCATTCCCTGGAATAGGGAAGATTCAATCAATCGCAATTTATAAAATGTCTTCAAATTAATATTAAATTATTAATCGTTCAGCAAAACTATTTTTTTAATACTAAGTTTAAGTGACTAGACAAAGATGATCACAGGAACGATAAAGAATTAAAGTTTTAGTTTCAAGGTTTAAAATTTATAGTTTTTAAATAACACAATTTTAATATAAAGTATAGGTAAATAAGCTATATGATGTGTAAAATGATGACGAAGGGGGAGTGGCACTGAGTGATTTTATAGCGTGGTTGCCAGATGCTAGTTTCTATGAAGCTTGGCTATTTTTTTAATTAGCTACTGTTAGGTAATTGTGACCATCTTAATACATTTTCAAAATATTTGTATGATAAATTACGAATAGAAGATAATGTGCAACCCTAAACTGAACAAGTGAACTTATTTGTTTCCGGTATGAACCTGGTTTGTATTTTCGGTTATACATAGTGAAATTTTTAAAATTCAGGTAGTTTGTTAGTGCTTTTCGTTGGAGGAGGTATTAGTGTTTTAATTCCCTTAATTAATTAAGGAAATTCTTCAAAGCTGCACTCTGCGGCCTATTTAAAGTTATAAAATGGTGAGTTGAAGTTTTTTAAATATACTTATAGATATTTTAAAGTTATTTTATGTAGTGTATTCGATATAGTTATTGCCTGCTTCTATAGGTGCAGTACCTAATTAGGTACCGAGCTGAATAATATTCTCTTTGGCCTATGGCTAAATATATGTAGGTACCTAGGGTAATTTTCGAGTTATCAACTTATCTTACGGTGTCACTTTTTCTCGATCTTTATAGAAATAAAGTACTATAGCTACCTGAAAATTAAATGATAATAATTTTTCAAACTTGATCGAAAACGTGAAAACATCCGATAACTCGGATCTTACCATGAAATATTAATTTAAATATCTCTTTAAATATAATAATTTAAATTTGAAATGCGATTCGATTTCTGAAAGTATATGACCACTATCTAGGTATGTGGACACCTATTATTTAATTTAAAAATAGTTACAGAGATAACCTGTGAGTTACAACGATAACCTGTGAGTTACAACAATTTTGGATACACGTACTTTTGTTCATTTCTGATAACTACAAAATTTGCTTGCAAATATAGTAAATATTTAAATATAGGTAATTAATGTAACTGAAATAAATACAGTTACTGAACTCTGCAAATGATATTGAGAATTGATTAAGTAATTAATATTTTCTTTTTCAGGGTAGGGGTCATTACCATCGCCATAAGAAAAGCTTCAAATTTTGAGAGGTATAGACGAGGCAGTTACTGCAATAACGGAAGGAGAGATAGGCACAGCAGAATGTGAACGAACCCATAGCCAAGGGTAAATTATTAGATCTCAAACTGAATTATTGTATTCTTGTCTTTCTTAGCTATGTAATTCGATTGAGTCGATTTCCATAGATAATAAGTTTTGTTTTGATCTCAAAGAGTTATAGTCAGCTTTTTATTATAGTCATGTTAGTTGTAATATCATATCTAGCTATTCTATACTATATTATAATCAGTTTAATCACTCTTTAAACTTATGATATAAAGCTAGATGTATTGTTTGATGTTACTGTTGAATCACCTTTTTAATGGATAGGTTTTTTAAGTTCGTTCTACTCTTTTGTTGGAACGATCTACGAATAAATAAATGAAAATCTAGAATATGATTTTTATTTGTCCTAATCAATATGATGTTCATTTTATTAATAACAATGCTCTATTATAAATCTATTCAAGGCTTCAAAGGCAATTTATTAAACCTTATGATTTATTTATTGTGACCTGATGGGTCCAATATGGTAGTGCCATATTTAGCACATGGAAACTACCTAGTACCAAAGTAATTTCAATATTGGTTGCCAGTGCTTTTTCGACCCTGGCCCCATCATCCTCGGCATCATCTTATACCAAGATGGTTTCAACATTAGCCACCCATGCTGTCACCATGTGGGCCCAGTTTGTAAATGACCACACAGTACCAATGTGGTAGTGTCATATGTCACATGGAAACCACCTAGTACCAAGTTGATTTCAATACAGCTTGCCAGTTCTTTTACGACCTTGACCCCATCAACCTCGACAACATCATGGGCCAAGATGGTTTCAACATTAGTAGCCCATACTGTCACCATGTTGGCCCATTTTTCAAATAACCACACAGTACCAATATGATTTGTCATCAGATTACGGGCTTGAATGGCACCTAGTCCCCACATTGGCCCCATTAACTGTGGTTGCTTGGGAAGGTTCACACGACACTATTTTTTCACACATGTAACACCCCTATTTAAATATCTCATCTATTCTTCTATTAGCAACATGTGTAAAATTATAAGTACATGCTCCTATTACAACTTGAAGTAATGCACTCGAGTAGAAAATTAGTGCCCAAATCATAGTTCAGAGATGGTTCTGTTATTTGATCATGGTGGCCATACTTAGAAAGATGATACTGGGTGGTTAATAAATACTATATTATTCAGAGTCAAAATCCTTACTCATTCACCAGTATCATTGTTTTGAGTCCTTTGACCAATGAGATATTTTACAAAGTATCTCAAATGGTCAGATAATCCAACAAACTTTGACTGATATTTGAATTTAAAGCATATTTTTCCCATATTGTCATGCTAAAACTCAATAATGTTTAGGACATTAAATAGAAATTTAATTTTTATTGCATAGTATGGAAGTGGCTATTATCACTCCTATTTATTTAGATAACTGGTGTTCTATCAGTTATCTACCTATGTCCTTGTGTATATTTTCATATTTATACCGAGTGTGATCATTATTAAAAAATTATATATAGCTAACTCAAATTGTGAGTTTGTTTATGATAATCTGTATTGCTCCCTCTACATATTGTTACTAACTTGGCTATTTTTATATATGTTCTTGAATTTGTTTGTTATATATGTAAGTCAAAACTAATGTTTTTCTTTTCAGGAATGTAATTATTCAACACATTCCAAAAGGAATCTAGTTTGAGAAATTTTGTATGTATCAAACAATCAAGGATATTCAGTTCAAACTTTACCATGTCTTTAGATGATGAAGAGGACATGATGCTATTCAATAAGAAGTATTAGGTAAGTTCAGGTCTCTTTTCAATCTTGAATAAAATAATTGACACAATGGAATATACTAGAGATGCACCGATACCATATTGTTAAATGATACCAGTACCAAGTCCAATACCATTTTTTTTTAAAGTATGATATTCACATGTGTTACTTGCTTAGTGCAATACAGGGTGGGGCGTAAGTTTGGAAGCAATATTTCAAACATAAATATAATTCTTAAAAATAAGTTTCTAAGTAGGTGATAGGGTTTGAACTATAGTAGAGACACTACATTATGAGGTGGCAGTGTTATTTTTTACAAAAACTTAGTCAATTCAAAATTGTCAGACAAAAGAGAAGCCATTATTGCTCTACACCGTGCCGGGAAGTCAGATTCCGTCATTTCAAAGTCTCTCTCAATAGCGAGATCGACTGTTTGGAAGTGTGTGAAGCGTTTTAATGAGAGAGGAGACTTGAATGATCGTCCAAGAAGTGGTAGACCACGCTCACAACGCACCAAACAGCTGATAAAATGTGCCCGAGAAAAGATCAGGAGGAACCCGAAAAGGTCAATACGATTGTTAGCAAAAACAGCTAATGTGAGTCCCAGAACAATGAGAAGAGTTGTCAAAGAAGACCTAAAGATGTCCTCTTTCACCCTCCAAAAGAGACAGACTCTGTCAGAAGCTGTAAAGAAAAAGAGATTGGAGAGAAGCAAAGCACTTCTGAGAGAATTGAAGTCTGGCACGGCTGGTGAAATTGTTTGGTCTGACGAAAAAATTTTCACAGTGGAAATGGCTCACAACCGGAGGAATGACAGAATAATTGGTAAAAGTGCAAAAGACATCCCATACAACCAAAAAACTGTCTACAGAACCATGAAACCTGCTTCAGTAATGGTCTGGGCCGCCGTTTCAGAAACTTGGAGATCTCCTTTAATTTTTGTGGAACAAGGCGCCAAAATCAATGCTAAATGTTATATTGAGAATATTTTGACGCCAATGTTGGAGTCAGCTAAGGATCACTTCGGTAATGACACTCTATGGACATTTCAGCAAGACGGTGCGACTTCACATACTGCAAAAGTCACTCAAAACTGGTGCCATGACCATCTTCCACGGTTTTGGTCCAAAGAAATGTGGCCTCCCTGCTCCCAAGATGTTAATCCTATGAACTTTTCGGTATGGTCCATTCTTGAATCAAATGCCTGTGGTGAATTCCATCGCAGTGTGGATGATTTAAAGCGTTCGCTCCAGAGATCTTGGAAGGAAATTTCACAAGAACAGTTGCGTGCCGCAGTAGGAGGAGTTCGGAGGAGATTTGAGGCTGTTATTAAAAACAAGGGGGGACATTTTGAATAAATTTATGATTTTTGAATTCTTAAAACCCTTATGTAATAATGCATAACTGTAAATTACTAAATATATTTTTCGTTGGATTATAATATGCACTTTCATTTGCTTCCAAACTTACGCCCCACCCTGTACCTATAAATTTCATTTGTTAGAATATTTTTGTGTTATTGCAATTAGCTAAAGTGTACCTAGTTTTGAACTACAGTGTGCCTAGTTTTGAAGTGCGGTGTGACTAGTTAGTTTTAAAGTCGGTGTGCCTAGTTAGTTTTGAAGTGCGGTGTGCCTAGTTAGTTTTGAAGTGCGGTGTGCTTAGTTAGTTTTTAAGTGCGGTGTGCCTAGTTAGTTTTGAAGTATGTATTATTATTCATCTGTTGATTAATTACAGCAATATCGGCTGTCTAGTTGAACATAAACTTACTATTATAAGCACGAAATGTAATTATTCAGTGAATTGTTTATAATGTTCGTTTCAATTTTCAGAAACACTGTCCGGACCCGATTTCAAACCAGTTCATAAAACCATTGGAATATCCCTCTAGAATTCTGGCGATTGGGATGGACATAGAGGAAGAGGCATACGCTCCCACACCTGAGCACGGTCATCAGCCCCTCTAGGTCATGAGCCCCCCTGGTCACGAGCCCCCCCCCCCCCCCCCTCCCAGTTTTTTAATCCTTATTTACCTAGTTAAACAAATAAAGAACTACTTAGATAGAAATAACTGAGAGTTGCTAATGTAGTTTGTTGTACTGCACACTTAATGATTAATTAATGACCTGGCAGGGGGGTCAGGGGGATTTAATAATATTGGTAAATATGGTTTAAAAACAGGGGGTTCATAAACGGGGGGGTGTGGGGTGCTTATGACCTACACCCCCGAGGAACACGTTATCAAAGTTGGCGACTTAATCTCTTACTCTTCTCCCAATTTATATTTGTAAGTATGGTTACATTTTTTATTATTAGTAACAAGTAATACTCATTTTACATACTTTGACAATCAGTTAGAAAGGAAAATAGATAAGTAAGATTTACAATGTATAGCTTAAGTTTTTTTACCAATAAATAAATTTAAAGCTATCTACTTCACTCTTATAACCTTACCACTACTCTTTACAGTCTATTATATCGTAAATGGAAAAGGAGATGGTGTCTTCAGCTTCGAACTGTTGTAACTAATTTGAAATGTATTATTGTACCATGTTTATTTTTATTAACGCTACTTGCAGTTTTGGAGAATAGCGCAAAATTATATTCATCAACTGCGAGGTCTTAGATTTTTGTATTAGGAAGGCTTCATTTCCCATCATCTCCTTCTTCCATCCACCATCGCCACAGGTGCTTGTGACTCTTTTCGTCACAATCCTTGGTAAGTGACAGCATTCACGGAGAAGCTTTTTTTCCATTCATTAGTATTGTCACTGACGGGTGGCAGGTGACATTGTTTATAGAGCCACTTTTCTTTCTGACTGATTCTTCCAGTCCCTTCTATTTAATTTCCTTTTGATGTAGCTAAACGATTTGGTCTTTTTTACTGAAACAGACATTTAACCCCTACTAAATAAATTTTTCTCTAACTTGAAACGTCAATCACATTAATTCAACTAGCTATTTAAACATCATGATCATTTTTTACCCTCATGGTAGATATTGACTGGAATATTGCTGCCGAATAACGTCACATTCATAATATAAAGTATATGTGCGTTAAACGAGGGTATTGAGGGTATTTTTCTCTCGTGCTTCATGTGTGGCCACGCACGCTACGTGGTCGCGCATTGGTAGTAGGACGCGCGTGTCTGCAGTTTAGGGTAGCGCCCCAGTGTAGTTCAGTGCAGTGGGGGGACGTAGAATGAGGTCCCCAAAAGCGGACAAAAATGCTCTGTCGCGGCCCTATCGCGGCCTTCTGCCTGCGCGCCCCACCCGCTGCCCCTATCCTGCACCGAATTTTAACTGGGTTACGACTCCTCTCAGTGCTAAGAAAATGCTGAGAGGAGCCGGAATAAACAGAAACCTAAAATGTGTTAATTAAAACCCAATTTAAATTTCTTGAAACTGCCTTTTCACTTTCAATAATCATTAGATAAAACATTTAACCTCTTTCTTTCTACTCCCATTTTTTTATTCTATTATTTTTAATGTGTAATCTCATATTTTAATGCATAAAAAATATATTGTATTTTCTATGTTCATTCCTTATTGGGCTCCTTTCTATGCAATGGGACTTATATTTCAAACTTTTAGTCATTCTACTAGTAACATACACTATTTTTAAATACCTGCTCTTCAATCTTCCATTTCTTGTTTTAATCTCATCATATATAATTAATTTGATCTGCATATAGTTTAGTTATGTTTTTTTAGGAACAGTAGAGAATTGATTGTAATTTTTTTTAATGCATAGAAACAAAAAGTTAATTATTTGATATTCCAGATCCTGAAGATATATATAAACAGTCTAAACGTTGATTTTTTGTAAATAAATTTTTTTAAATAAAATTTTAATTATGATAAGCTACATCCTTCCTATTTTATTTGTTCTGATGCTAAAATGCAATGCTATAAATTATTTATATATTTAACAGTAATTTCGTCTTACAATGCAATATATTTCTCCTGAAGATGTTTCGAATCCATTCTTCAGATGCATTCACCTTTGAAAATTACATGACGACGAACAGCTCAGGCATTCATTTTGGGAATTGAATCTTGAATGTGTGAGGATGAATATAAAAGTCACTCTAAACTGCATACTATTTTTCAAGTTCCAGTTAAATAATGATAACGGGTATTTGAAGTAACGATGCGCTTTATGAGTCGAACCGAAAGATAAAATTGTTTTATATGTGTGTAGGATAATTTGATAACAAACCACTAAAATTTCTTCTTCAGAAGATGACTAGTTTGTATAATTTGAATTCAGCTGATTTATATAGGAATACTCAAGGTTACATAATTGAAAAGTCTTATCTGTCCCCTGTATTCAGGGGATATTGAGCTTTGCAATTTATTTTCCCACTCCTATCTAAACATTGCGTGCAGTTAGATTTAACCACAGACCATCATTACGATAAATAAGTGCGTGCTCAAAAGCAAACATTGGGTTGTGGTATTCGGATTAAGCTAAAAATGTATTAGAAAAACACAGCTCTTAAATAGTTCGTGAAGTAATAAATTTAGTTATGTCTTTCACGGAATAATAAAAGATTTAATGATGTCTTCCATGTTAGTCAGGTAAAGACTTGAAATTATTATGTTTATTGAGGCTTATGTGATTAGTTAGACCATCAAGAATTTAGCTAGCTAGTAAGATAGGTTCCGGGGATAATTTATGGTAGAATGGACCTGGAAATAAAAAATAATATATACCATGAATAAAAGCATACATACATACAGACAGTGCAAAGTTACCGACATCATATGCATGCGTCCTATCATTCATCCCAGGTAACATTGAGATTTATTCCCTCGATATCTATATATTCCCTCATCACTAGGGTTAATTGAACCCCTAACAATATCGAGAGAATATTCCAGGAATTAGTGATAATTAGTTGATCCCAAACGATATCAAGGGAATATTCCAAGGATTAGTGAAAATTACTTCACCCACTAACGATATCGAGGAAATATTCCAGAAATATATTAAAATCAGTTGATCCTCTAATGATATCAAGGAAATATTCCAGGAATTAATGAAAACTAGATGATCCCTCTCCGATATCGAGGGAAAGTTTCAAGAATTAGTGAAAATTAGTTGATTCCCTATCGATGTCGTAGAAATATTCCAGGAATTACTAAAATTTAGTTGTTTCCCTAACAATATTGAGGGAATATTCCAGGAATTAATGAATAATAGTTGATCCCCTAAAAATTATAAAAGTAACAATAATTATAAAAGAAAAAAAGAAATAATCTATGAAATATGAAACTATATTTTTCGATGATAACCTAAAGATAAACTTGAGTTATCATACTGCATAAAGTTCATTAAAAATCCTACTTCTACTGTGTCCAGGATGGTCGAGTGGTTAGCGTCGCAAGCAAAAGTCAACAAGCTGCTGGTTCGAGACCCGGAAACATCACATCATTTCGTTCTCCATTTCTTAACAATTTGTATCATTCAACTAATTCATGTAAAGTCAAACGTACACGTTCAAATGCTGTATATGCTAGGAAATATTAATTTTGGTATTCTAATTTTTATATCCTTTCTTTATTCTGGATATCCAGTGAATATTCAGGGAATATTCCCATTTGATCCCTTCGATATTGAGAGAATATACCCTCATTATCTCAATTTTATTCCCTTGTTATCGAAAGAATAATAATTTCGGTATTCCTTGCCATTCCCTTGTAAACGAGGGAATATTCTAGGGACAATAAATTATCATATAATTTATTTATGATATTCCAGGGACAACTAATCATATTGTGAAACTTTGCTTTTAACCCTAAATTATTTTTCCCCGTTAATAGAGACAAAATGTCTGTAGAGAAAATGCTTGCAGACAAAATGACTAACAGACAAAAACCTAACGGACTAAATGACTAATGGACAAAAAGGAGACCGGTTTATTCCTCTCCGATATATTCCACTCCTGTAGATTCCACCTCGGTTTATTCCACTTTAGGTATATTCCAACCCGGAAAGTTCCACCCCACTTCACGGGTTAAGTTTGGTTAGTTATTAATATTATTCATTTATTTTAGGTAACTTGCATTTTTATTGAAGCAAATTAAACTTTTTGCTGGCTAATCACAAGCTGTAAATTTTTCGCTACACATGCGTGCCTGCGCTATGCCACTGGGGAGAGGGAGAAGGGGGTGGGTATAGCGCTCTGTTAGTATGAATAACTCGTTTTCTATGGGTCTAATCAAAAAAATGCTACGAACAAAAACGATAAAGAATTCAATTTTATTTATGGTGCGAAGTTTCAGAATCGTAGCTTTTTTTTTCAAAAAACTTGGTCGGTAGCATGAATACCATTTTGATGCACTTCAAAATAGCTATATATTTTTGAATTCAAACATGAACCTCTGTTATAGTTTTGAAGCTAAGGGTTTGCGGTTTTCTTCATTCGATTATCCTGGTTATTTTCTACAGAATGATTGAAAGCGATTTTTGAAGTTCGAATTCTTTTTTTCGAAATATAAATTAAAAAACTTTTTTTTTATATTTCTAGTATTTTTTCGAAAAAATTGAGTTCTTCGAAAAAAAATCGAAATTGAGAAATCGCTTTCAACTGTTTTGTAGAAAATGGTATGGGGAAGCGAATGAAGAAAATGCAAAGCTGTAGCTTCAAAACTGTATTAGAGGTCCATGTTTGAAAACCAGTTTGAAATTCGTTCGAATTTTTGAATACCTTTTTTTCTATGCGTTTAATCGAAAAAATGCCCTGAACAAAAACGATAGAGAATAATTTTCAATTTTATATAAATGTATTAAGTTTCAGAACCATAACTTCATTAATAAAAATGTTTTCCAGATCAAGGGACGGTCCCCTCAAGAACTGAACTCATTTTAGAGCAGATTCAAAAATATGATAGACAATCAGTTTGGTTTAATATATTGTGCAGCACTACTGATGCTATTTTTAAATTCTTAATTGATTCACATACATGTCTCAAAAAGTAAGATCATTTTATTATAGTCAGAATAGAATTATACGAACAATTCAAATAATTCATCATGGTGTGCTGCTGGACGGTGCTAGGACATTTGCCACCCGTGGACAATTGCCACCCGCGGATAATTGTCACCCCCGGACAGTTGCCACCCGGACAATTGCCACCCCCGGACAATTGCCACCCAAATAATTAATATCAGGCCACTTAACTTTGAAAATGGTGATAAATTATGTATATTATTGTTGTACGATTAATTATTAATTATATACAATATAATAAAAAAAAATATTATTTGGTTTCTGAATGTGCTTTTTAAATCTTATATTTTTTAAATCTTATGTTATTGAAAACTTTATACCACTTTTTTAGAACGATTCAAAACTGTTTAATTCCCTTCGTCTATAACATTTTCAGGATTTAGGATTTTAAAAACATATTGTCACAACCCTAATTATTTGTCAGGATTCTTAACTTGTAAATTATATTACTAGGTAGTAATATAAATACCTATTGTTTTTCCTTTAACAAATAATTATAAATAAAGGCCTATTCCGGGCGATATATTTTTATTCTATTAATGGAATATCATCTGCTTCAGTCATTTGGTTGACTATATCACTGACATCAAAAGGAAATTAAATACAAGGGAATTGAAGAAGCAGTCAGAAAGGAAAGTGGCTCCATGACCAAAGTCATCTACCACCGTGGGTGAAAATGCTCATGGATGCAGAAAAGCTACTCTGTGAATGCATTCACTTAAAAAAGAAAACATTAAATTTGTAATGAATTTTCTTATCTTATTATGTATACAAATAATAATTAATCGTACAAAAATAATATACATATTTCATCTCCATTTTTAAAGTTAAGTGGCCTGATAATAAATATTTGGGTGGCAATTGTCTGGAGGTGGCAATTATTGTCCGGGTGGCAACTGTCCGGGGGTGTCAATTGTCCGCGGGTGGCAATTGTCCGGTCACGCTGCTGGACAATATGGCGAAGCGAAAAAAAAACTTTTTTTGAAATGAAAGATGCAATAGCAAAATTTTGGTGCACTATGATTAGAAAATAAGTATCCTGAAATCTGAGTTCATATAATTGACTCCTTCAGGTGCCACGAGGCCATTGAAATTAGACATGTTTTTCTTTTTAAGCTGAATTTGGTCACAAATTCATGATAATACTGGGTTGTTTTATGAACGTGCAATAGTAATTTCATGGTGCTTTATGATTAGTTAATAAGTATCCTGAAATCTGAGCTAATATAATTGATTCCTTCAGGTGCCACAAGGCTATTAAAATTAGAGATTTATCTTTTTTTTTTGATAAATTTGGTTGAAAAAAATCGAATCATACATGGATGTTACATAAACATTTTTCATGCAATAGTGATATTCTCGATGCTTATATCTTCAAATCAATTTTGTCAAATTCCCAGACAAATAGACAATGTTCTTCAGGTTCGGATAAAATACTTTGGATAAAATATAGGTACCCGCCAACCATTTTTCGATCCTGACCAAAATCATCCAAATATTATAAAAACACATAAGGGTAGATAGAAATTTATAAACTTATTAATTTCCATCGTTAATACGTTGAGGTAATCAATTTTATAGTTCTCCATATGATTCCGAATGATGACAATATGTTTCTTAAGGAATAAGTGCAGGACACTTATTCCTAGCCCAACCCATTTTCCCATCATTAATTAGAGCTAGTTGATATTATAGTTTACTGTGAACTGCAACGTTTTTACAAAATTCAGCATCTCTTGGCGAAATTTTATTCTCGCCCAAATCAATTTGTCTATTGATTTCACTACAAACAAAATGAAAAAAACTTCAGTTACTAATATAACACATATTTCCACGGCCTGTGTGTGACAGAGGAAGTTTGGAGACTCTATACTGATTCTTTGAATTCAATAGAGATATATGGTTCTTGAAGTTACCGGCGGTTCTGTTGAGTGTCCATTTTGCCTATTTATCGATCAAGTATAAATTTTGGCATCAAAGTTCAATTCAGTTACTGTAAGTACTCTGACCATTTTTCGTTTAAGTTGATGTTCAGTGTATTTGATCTTTCTCCTTGTGAGCTGTCGAATAATACTCTGTACATCGTTAATCATACTCAGATAAAAATGTTCTAGATCAGTATAGTAAGCATTTCATTGGATTATACTGGATGAATTATATTTTTCACCTCAATACTTACAGACCGAGTAGTTAAATTATCTTTAATAGATGATAAAGTCCATTCTGACACTATGATGCCACCGTATTTCGAAAAATATTGGAGGATACCCTTTCATAATATACTCCACGATAATCTTGACAGTGGAATACGGTTCTTTGGTTCAACACATGATCGTAATATTTTATTTACGGTGGTAAGCCAACGATTATGAGCTAATTTGCTCCGATTCTTGAGCTGTAACAGTTGGAATACTTTTAAAAATTGAAATTACTCTGATGATATCGAATGGATAGTGTGATTGCTCTTTAGATAGGTTGATTCATTTATGATAAATTTGATGGTATGGGCTGGAAGACAGCAATGTTTAATTACTGAAATTCATCAAGTTTTTTTACCAATGAAAAAAAAGAACATTTCGAGTCAGCCAACTTTCCATTCATTGTTCGAATCATAAGGCGATGTGGTAATTCATTTGAATGTAATTGGTATAAAAACAAATGAACCCTCTTATCTCTCTGTCTTCAATATCTTTGATGTGGTTTCCTTTTCCGTTTATGTCCTGATATAAACTAATGCAAATCAGACGACACTTAAAGAGCTAGAAACAAGGCCGCTTTGTACCGTGCGATATGTTCTATTGATGCGGCACCTGTTGCAATAATCCTATGATGCCTAGTTTCCGCAAGTATTTGAGTAATGCTTAATTCAACGAATAAAAACTTTTGCTATTATATTTCACAAATTGTACCCATTTTACAGCCAAATAACACTTAAAATAAATATTTTTTTTTACAATTTGCACAATTTTAATGGCTATGTGGCACCTGAAGACATTCGAATTTTGATTGAAAACTTTAGCACACATAATATTTAGTATCAGAGCACTAAATTATCACTATTGCATGATGTTATTCAAAGAAAAAGTTTTTTCGCTCCACCCTACTGGACAATCAAGAGTATCGTAAAAAAAGTGGAAATGACGAACCAATTTAAGAGCTAATGGCGGGAAATGATTTTTTATTACATAAATACCTTAAAAACTTAATTGAATTGATCTACTTCTAAACGGACAACAATTATATTGTTGAATCAATCACATTATTCTTTTTTCGAGTCAAATACGTCAGACAATATTTCCCCATGTGCGGAAGTTCATCACACTCAATTCTCGCAAGACAGTTCACTACCCTCAATTCACTGCCGGAAAGTTCACCACCCTCATTTCGGCCAAGGAAAGCTCATCGCACTCAATTTTCCGCATGGAAAGTTCACCGCAACTCAATTCACCGTAAAAACCACTTATTTCAAAATGTTACAACGATATGAAAAATTGTAACAATACTAAGAAACTAACTAGACAAGATTTACGTTCATAATGAAGGCTTGTTTAAGGGAATGATAAATGATTTTTTCCTAATGAAAATATGAAATATAAATGAGATATTATTACTCAATATATAAAATAAATATCATCATTGAATATAATAAACAGTATATTATTACTGAAAGTATCGAAATAATATATAATGTATTTTAGAAATATCAAATCAGCGTTTATTTTTTCAAATTTAAAAACACTTTTTTCCAAGGAACGGAAACTTGTTTTAGTTTCTATATTTATTTTATTTAAAACAATTCTCGAATAAAATTTGCACACTGAAATAAAGGTAACGACATTTCGTCTTACTACTATAGACATTTTCAAGTTAATCTGTAAATATAATGATGAAAAGTTAAAATATTAATAATAAATTGAAAAACACGGGAAGTAGTATGTATGCACACAGCAGAGAGACTGCCATGTGAATAGTGCCTAATAAATATAATGAAATAGTTTAAGAGGAAAGAAAATAAGAAGAGAGATATAGGAAAGTAGTTTATATAGAATGTATATGAGATGAACAGTTCGATAGTGTGACCTGCCTAAGGTAACGATAGAGCTACCATTGTCTGTGGCTGACACAAGAAAAAACTGCTTTACCTAGTAAGGTCCGATTATAATATGAAAAATAAGGATAAAGAAGAGCTATAGTTAAAATATTCACAGAGCAGTCATACTAAGGTAAACATACATACAACAAATAAAATTACAAAATATTGGTACTAGTCTAATAACAGATAAATGGACCGTGCTACAATACATTAATAATTACATGAAATGTGATGTGTTTAATTGTTTATGGGATATATGCAGATATGCAATTAGTGTTATTTACGTATATAAATTAAGAAATTGTGAAAGTTCGTTGAATTTTACATTAATGTAGGCATTCTGCTCTCGGATGGTAATGGCTTCTAGTTTTTTGAGATCAACTATGTTATCATTGGAATGGACTATTTTGAAAGATGACTGCATTACCAGTGGTGCAAGTGGGGGATGATCTGGATGGTCGGTCTGGAGGTGACTATGGATGCTGCTGCTGCTGTATCTGTGCTGTTGAATCCTTCGTTCCAAACGACACGTGGTGTACCCGACATATACAGAGTTACATCTGTCAACCGGACAATTAAATTGGTACACCACGTGTGTTGTCTCCAGAGGATTCTTGCGGGGCCTTGTAGAGAAGCTGGAAATGAGTTTTGTTGGCTTGTGGTATGGGGTGATGTTAATTTTTTGGTCTGGGTTTGTTGGTTTGACGTGCTATTTGACTATTGATCTAAGTTGTTCTTTGTCCTGCTTAAATTTTTCTATGGAGGTTAGTCTGACGTATAGCTGAATTTGATCTTCTATGTTGTTGTTTTCAGGTGATAAATGCTTTTCCAATGCATTATTTATTATTTATTCTATTAATGCTTGTGGATATTGATTATTGGCCAGGGTTTGTTTGATTTTATTAAATTCTTGATCGAGGAATTCTCATGTTGACGAGTATTTCAGTGCTCTATGTACTAGGGTCTTGATAATGGACTTTTTATATGAGACAGGTATATGACTATTGTAGTTGCTATATGATCCAGTATCTGTTGGTTTGATATAGACTGAAGTTGTGAATTTTCTATTAGGGTCCATGGATAATTTGACGTCTAAAAAGTGAAATGCATTGTTTTCCATTTCTTCATGTGTGAATTGTAGAACGGATGATTTTTGTAGTCGTTGCTTGAAGAGTTTAATATGGCGCTTGTTATTGAAGATTGATATTATGTTTAATGTATTATAAATAACATGTTATCACTGTATACATTAAATAATATATTTTAACTAACGATATTTGTTTCGAAATAAATTAATCAGACAAAAGAGGACATCATAGGTCTCCAAATATTCTTTAGAAATGTCGAATGTATATATCCTTGTTAAAGAAATTAGACCAAAAACCAACAATAATGACAAAGGGTGGCATAGAACTTTTAATGAAGAAAAGACTTCGGTACATCCAAATATATTAAAGTTTTTTGGACTGCATCAATCAAGAGCAAAACCTAACCGAAATCTAAATCGAACAATAAGTTTCTGGTGAAATGCCTACACTAAGGGAAGGAACCTAGGTAAAAAAATATTATTCCCGTAATATTCCGGGGAATTTAGTAGGGTTATTCCCTCGATATCCACAGCATTATTGAGGTGATGCCTCATTTTGATGTTTTTGCGATATGAGGACATCCCTAAATGATATCGAGGGAAAATGATGGGATTAAAATATATTATCATTGGAATATTCCCTCGATATCGAGGGAAGGGCAAGGAATATCAAAATTATTATTCCCTCGATAGCAATGGGATGAAAATAAGATAGTGAGAGTATATTCCTTCAATATCAAGTGGATCAAATGGGAATATTCCATGAATCTTCCCTGGATATCGAAAATAAATCAAGGATATAAAAAGAAACATACCAAAATGAATTTTTCCTGGCATATAGTGCATATGTACGTGTTCGTTTGGCTTTATATGAATTAGTTCAATGATACATTTTGTTATATACAAATTAAATGGATTGAAATGGAGAAAGAAATGGAGTGGTGTTTGCGGGACTCGAAATTGCAACATGTTGTCTCCTGTTTGCGTCGCTAACCACTCGACCATCCTGGACATAGTAGAAGTAGGATTACGAATGAACTTTATGCAAAATGATAACTCAAGTGCTTCTCTGAGTTATCATCGATGATCATAGTTTCGTACTTCATAGATTACTTCTTTCTTTCTTTAATAATCAGATCTTTTAGAATTCTTATGGGAACAATTTTTTTCAGTGATTCCTGGAATATTCTCTCGATATCCTTAGGGGATCAAATAATTCTATCTAAATCCTGGAATACTCCCTCGATATCGTTATTGGATCAAAAAATTTCCACTTATTCCTGGAAAATTCCCTGATATCGTTAGGGGATCAACTAGTTTTTATCAATTCCTGGGATATTCCCTATATATCGCTAGGGATTCAATTAATTTTCACTAATATCTGGGATATTCCATCGAAATCGATAGATGATCAACTAATTTTCACTAATTCTAGGAATATTCCCTCGATATTGTTTGGGGATCAACTAATTTCCACTAATCCCTGGAATATTCCCTCGTTATAGTTAGTGGATCAGCTAATTTTCATTAATCCCTGGAATATTCCCTCGATATAATTTATCAATAGCGGATATTGAGGGAATATATAGATATCGAGGGAATCTTCCGATAATATCTCAATGTTACCTGGGACTGCCTACACTCAAACTGGTGCTTGTTTACATAAACTAGTGTTGGTCTACGATAAAAATTTCGATGTCCTAGAATATTTATGAGTCATTGCACATAACTTAAGTTATTAATTTTTAATTATTACAATTCATTGTTTCCTATTTTTGTATTCATTTTTGTTTTTTGTAGTTATTTTATTGCCATGGAAACTCATAGCTTTAATAGATGTGGATTTTTTTTAGACGTAATGTAATGAAAAAATTATTTGAATTTTTTTCCTATCCGTTATAATAGGTAATGATATTAACCTTAATGAATAAGAAATATCAATAAACATTAAACATAACTTGAAATGAAATTTACATATATGAGGTGAATTGAGTTGAGATGAACTTTCCACTCGGTGAATTGGTTGCGGTGAACTTTCCGGCGGTAAATTGAGGGTGGTGAACTTTCCTGAAATCGTATTATATGGTTGTACAGTGAAACTCCCGAGTTAATTAAGAAGTATTGGTACTTACATAACTCAAGAGTAACTACACATCTCGGGAGCTCTAGAAAGTTTTATTTCATTAGAATCATATGAAACAATGATGATACAGAGATATTTCAATTCTTGACGCATTATTCATGACGCATATCATTATTTATAAATTAAACAGAGAAAAATACTTCATATCTCAAGTGCATTTCAGAATTCAGTTTCTCATTAATCGAGTGCTTCATGGCTCAGAACTTCATAACTAAGGAGGTTCAATGTAATCTGTTCCAGTCCATGTATATTACTATTATTTTATAAATATATATTTAAATTTTCATGCTTTCTGATTACATCTCATAATTCAGTAAACAATTCCATTTCTTATGATTATTCTTTTCCAAACTAGAAATCTTTAATAATTCATCCCTTGCGAAACTTTTTCAGTTATCAGACTCAGTGTGATTTTCAAACATGGGAAGTCGAATTCCAGGTGGAAAAAAGGTCATCAATATTCGTAAAGTTTGGAGAGTGGAAATGCTGCTTGCATAGGTTTCGAAATGAGGATTTCTCAACCTATAAAGTGTCCAAGAGTCATACAAATTTTTAGACTTTTCTTATGAAATATGTTAATATTCATTTATAAAACTATGGGTTCAAAATTGTTCCTCTGATCTTCAGTTAGGTATTAGTATTTTAATGAGAAGTTATTATTAAGTTTATCTAGATAAGTATTTTTTCAGTGAAAATATTCAAATCATACAACTTATTACAAATTTAGATGAGATATTATTGTTTGATTATATCAGAATCGAATAATGCAACTTCAAAAAAGTAAAATATTAACACAGTATGTTTTTATCATTAATCTATTGATTTTTGCATGAAACCTCGCACAATTACATTTTACTTTTCGCCAATGATTCAATTCTTACATCAGAAAAATTAATTCTTAAATATATAATTATACAGTATGATAGAGATAAATAGTTTATATTAATAAAAATTGTCCGATACTATTTTTTATCATTACACTTACAGTGAAACACTTAAAGGTCCTCTCCAGGCTCCGGAAAACATGAGTTTATTACATAGTATTATATAACTAAGGTATACGATCATTATTCCGCAAATCGCATACATTTCGGTTCAGTATATATTTTATTATTTGCTTTTAAAGTTTTTTAATACTCTGTGAGCAACAATTGAGCGAATCACTAACCTGACGCTGAGAAAAAAGATTGTACACTCTTTGTTTTGATTTCAAATTTAGATTTTTAAACAAACAATACGTTTTTGGCCTTCCTTTAAGATATTAATTGTTTCTAAAATTATATAAACGTTTCTATAATAAGTTTATCGAAATTTAAACCTTTAAACGAATAATAAATAGATTCATTAAACCAAATACCTAGTTGACAATCAAAACAAATAGTGTACATTCTTCTTCTTCAGACTGAAAATTAGAAAGTCGGAAGTAAAGTAGGTTTTGTAGAGTTAGGATTATAAAAATCTTTAAAAGCATATAAAATTTAAAATATGCTACCAAATTTTATGGGGTTTGCAGTAAAATGATAAGAAACATTAGCCTCATTATTTAAAGCAATAAAAAAATTTGCTTGGAGTGGACCTTTAAGTTATAAAGTAGCTATTATTTCCTTCATTACGCACAGCCATTTCATATCGATCGTGTTTATTGATAGTTTTCTATGATTAAAATTTGAGGGTAACTGTGACAAAATTTCTGACGTATATCATTTTCTATAATTTAAACATATAAAATACTTCATAACTCAAGTGTAATTCATAATTTAGGTCTTTCAATATTCGAGCACTTCATAACTCTGTAGCTTACTGTATTATTCTTTCTAAGGAACATTAAATCTAATGAAGTTTAATTACTATTTATCGAAAAAACATACGTGAAAGATAATTAACTTTTTATCAAATTATAATTGAAGACATCTCTTATGCATAATAGTAATAATTGAAATGTGAATAACCATCCCAGTGATTAACTTATAAATGAAGTGTTGCAACATAATTCTATTGAAAGAATCCATGTATGACTGTACGCTCTCTAAAACAACATCTTAAAATTAAAATTAAAGAGAACCAGTGGCGTGTGTGGCGAGGTGAATTTGAACAGTTTACATTACAGTGTTTAGTGTAATATTATTGTGATATTGTGTAATGTGTTGGTAATTATCGTTATATTTGTATGTGCTGACAGTGTTTAATATCGTGTCTTTAAACTAGATATTATTATTTCAAACAATTAAATAGCTACCTACCTAACTATGGCTAGGTATGGGAAGATGGTCATCAATGGGACACTGGGAACAGTGGGACATGCCTAATAACTTTTTTATTTGAGGGTAATTTTTAAGAACATTTTAGTGGTAAATTAGGCACACTTCAGTGCATTCACTCGCATTGCATTCAGCGGTTGGGGTGCAGCCAGCTCTGCTTAAAAGCGAAAACATGTTTTAGAGGTGGGAAAACTGCATTTTCTGTACTTTGTTACAATTGTTATAAATTTGTTAATTTAACATATTATACTTATGGCATTTTTCTATAATATTTAATAATATGTAAAATATGATCATATGAAAGGATTGCCTTTATACTTTTTTAGTTGAACTACTATACTCATATGTTTTCAAAATGGCGTTATGTGATCAATGGGGCAGCAAATTTGGTTAACAATAGGACAGTGACATATAGTCAACCTAACTGTCTGGTTATTCCATATGAATCAATAAATACCTATTTGTGATACAATAACGTGAACTGTAGCCTCAGGGCTTCTTGTAGAAACAGAACTTCCATATGAAGCGGGACTTTTGACCATGTTCAAGGGCTTTAGCAATCTGAGGTCATCACAAAGCACAGCATATAAAACAAATTACACAAAATAAAAGAAAAAGATGCAGCATGATTGAACTGGATACACCAGAAGTGATTTTGAAGACCTTATCTTTTTTCTGGCACCGTCAATAAGATCTTCTTTCTCTGGTGTATCCGGTTCAATCATGCTGCATCTTTTTCTTGGGATCCGGAAAATTGATCGAAAGCAATTGACCGAAAGCAATCTATCGAAAGCAATTGCTCGAATGGAAAATTGGTCGAATGGAAAATTGATCGAAAGGAAAATTGGTCAAATGGAAAATTGGTAGAATGGAAAATTGATCGAAAGGAAATTGGTCGAAAGGAAAATTGATCGCACAACAATTGATCGAATGGAGAATTGACCGAAACAAATTCATCGAAAATGATATTGGATCTATTTACACTAATTGACAATGATAACTAAAACCGTGGATTGCCAGAGAAACTTACTTGCAATATATTACAGCTATATTGCTATTACAGATCTTGTTACCATGATTTATATATAATAATAACAATAATTTTAACAATAATATATAATAATAATTTATGTATAACATTTCTTCAATCAACTGCTTATCTATAACAGATAATTATATGCTTTGAAATATATAAAAATTTGAAGAACTTTAAGTTTTCTTAGTTCTAGAATTTAGATAGTTAACTTGTGAATTGAAAGTTAAATAATTAATTAATTTAGTAGGTTTAACGTCTTCCATTCGATCAATTGCTTTCGATCAATTTTCCTAGACCCCTTTTTCTTTTATTTTGTGTAATTTGTTGTATATGCTGTGCTTTGTGATGAGCTCAGATTGCTAAAGTCCTTGAACATGGTCAAAAGTCCCGCTTCAGCTGGAAGTTCTGTTTCTACAAGAAGCCCTGAAGCTACAGTTCACGTTTTTGTATCACACATAGGTATTTATAGATTCATATGGAATAACAATAGAAATTGTAGAGGATAGCGCTAGGATTATGTTCTTCAACTACAAGGTCTTGATTTTGTGTTAGGTAGGCTACATTTACTATCACTTCTTCATTTTCCTCTCTCCATCCGTGAGTGCAGTCACCGGTGCTTGTATCCCATTTCGTCACATTCCTTGGTAAGTGACTGCGTTCACAGAGCAACATTTCTGCGTTTTTCTACAACGGTGTTAGTTGACTAATAATGGAGAAACTTTTTTTTCGGACTGCTTCTTTCAGTCCCTTCTATTCAATTTCAGTTTGACGTCAGTGATATAGCCTTAGGTTCTGAAGCAGACGTTAATTTAGTCCCTACTTTATTAAATTATATACCCTCGTGGCAGATATTGACTGGAATGCTGCTACTGAATAATGTCACATTCATAATATAGTTATATGCATACAATGTGTATATTTATATAAGAATGTGCCATTCATATTCGGGGTGGTATTCAGGCGATCAGAGTCTGCCGTGAGGGTTTTTTAATAAAATATTTTAGGCGTAGCCACGGACTCCGGTCGGCTGCGTATCCGCAATTAGGCGTTGCGCGTAGGCAGGTTGGTGCAGGTGCTCAGAGTAGTTCTGTGCAGCGAGAAAGCAGCGGAATTAGCCCCCAAAGCGGTCCGATTGGCTCCCACGCTGCGCTCTTGCTGCTCCCAGGCTGTCAAGGTGACTACACTGATCTGCTTGACCGCTGCCTAGAACCTGCTCAGCTTTATAACTGGGTAGATAGTTATCAAATGGTTAATAGTTAGTTATAAAATGGTTATGATAGAAGAATATTTATATGATATATTGCTATCTATGATATATTGCCAAATAAATAATTCAATTTAAAAAGTTAGTAATTATGATACCACTATATTTTTAAATTTTATTTCCATTATTTTCCAATGCGCCCATCAAACAGAAAAGATTCAATTATTAATTATACAATAAATTAAGCGGATGTTAAATCAACTTATATGTATGTTCAATATTTCTTAGATTTACATTTCTATTCTCCATGTCAAAAACACAGCACCTTCATTCTAACAATATTCATTTATATGTAATAAGTATTATTAATTATTAATTAATATGCAATCCAATTCGATCGAGTGAAATTGTCAGAGCATTAGGTACTATAGGTAAGTAGTAGTAGTTTTATATTCATAAATGTTGGGTTGCAAATTCTGAATATTTCTCAAATGTCGATCGAAGTTGTTCTATAATGAGTACAATCGAATATTAAGCTTGAAACTTATTTCAAAGCTCAGATTATATAAAAAAAAATTAGACATTAAGCGCGTTATGAACTGATAATGTAAAGATGCGTTGTGTAAACAGAAAATTGTACTCTGTCCCTAAAACAATTATTTCATTGTTTCTTCTCTTAGTATTTTATACCTTTTCTAAGAAATATTTTAGTTTTTAATTTCTATATTGTATTTCAGTTATATCTTTAATATTTATACATATAATAATGTATTTAACATATTTTTCTAATAAATTGTCCACATTTAACTATTATTTTTTTTTTTGAATAATGAGTAAAAATGAATGTTCCTTAACTCCTTACCGATGGCCGAACGATATTTTTATAAATTAAAATGTTATTATTGACTAAAGTCATTAAATTGCCAGTAACTGACTGGCAGTTTTCCGGATGGCAGTTTCCTGCTTCGGCACTTTTCCGCTATAGACTTCTCCATATGACCTTATGTCAGGTTGGAAATTCTCCATTCCCAAGTCAGGTTAAAATCATCTGACAAGTTCTAAACATTGAGTCTGACAATTTCCAATACCAACATACAAAAATAAAAAATAGTTATATCTTTGAAACTTTTAATTACAAAATGTTAAAGAGATCGTTAAGTGGAGTGAATTTAATTTCAGAATAAGTACCGATTTATGTGATGGATAGGGAATAACTGTTGGAAACTGTCAGGCACTATAATCAGAAACAGTCAGGCAATAAACTACTACTTAGTAAACTATCAGGATATATTATTATAAACCGTCAGATGAAATAATTAGGGTAAACTATCAAGCACTAAGTATCAGAAACAGTCAGGCAGTAAACTACTACTTTGTAAACTATCAGGAAATTTATTGTAAACTATCAGATGATGAATTAGGGGAAACTGTCAAGCACTATTATCGGAAACTGTCGGACATTAAACTACTACTTCGTAAACTATCAGGATATATAGTTGTAAACTGTCAAGGATCAGAATATGAAAGTAGTGGTAACAATTTATCATGTATTTAAATATAGTTAAATTTTTAAAACTAAATTATTCCAAATAATGTTTATAAATATATCCCTTGTCAAATAACCTTGAGATATCATGGGGGTTTGACTTTCTGTACTTCCGTTCCTGCAGAAGTCGAAGCCCTATACACTCTGCCTTTCTGGTTATTCTCATTTGTGGAAGAAATTTCTCCATACTGTATCATATAGTCCAAATTGACTTCCAAATAGTCTCTCAGATTGAAGTCCTCATTCAAATTTGGGAATGCAGGTGGGGATATGAATGGAATTTCAGGAGGAAATGGTAGCGCTACATCATTCCTCATATCGCAAAATTCACCCAAGCCCAGTCTTACAATCTTCCATCTATCTTCAGAGAGAGCATTTAGATTCGGTACATCATTAGCGAATACTACGACTGGAGATGGTTTGAACCTGTCAAAAAATAACTTCAAATAATTTCTGCAATACCAAAAGAATATAAGTCAATTATCTACAAAGGACTTCAGAAAATAAAAACATAAGAATGTAGCATGAAGAGAAAAATATTTATGAAAGCAGCAACACATACTAAATGTACACAACTATTTTAAAACAATCCGATTAAAATATTTCAAACTAAATCCTATCAGTCATGGACAAATCTAAGTTCATTAATAATTCTCAGGTAATATTTGTATAAAATATATCTACGTTACACTTACTACAACTAATCATATGTACCTTTTGAATACAACTGCATACTTTCCAGAAGCCATGTACCTATTCTTGATGCATTCAACGAAACTGTAGTCGAAAGACTGTAGCTTTGCTCTCGGTATATCTAAAACGAATCCATTGACATCTGCTAGCATCGGTCCAATATCATGGACTGACATGGTTTCGTTTAGAAGAATAAACCCTTAGAGAATGTTAAGGACATTTGCTTGTGTGGAGCTCATGTTGTTTTAATGGATAGTTTAGAAGTTAATTCAACAGTACATATCACATGATGGTAGGATTTCTATAATTTATCATGAACATCCATCAAAATCTTAATAGATCGCCTGTACTGGGTAGCAAGCTTTGTAGAACACAATAAACTAGCATTTAGTATGAAATTAAATGCATTTTTAAGTCATGTAGATAAGAGTTATCTTTTCCTCTAATTAAGATTATATAGTTTGCTTAATTGGAATATGCAAACTATATAAATTGTTCTAAATTTTCTTTGATATTAGAACTAAAATTTAAATCAAATCTAATTATTCCATTTAATATTCACATAAGATATAAATACACGTTAAAATAAAAGCTTGTATAAATAATAGCTGGTCATATCACAAGGAATTTACTTCCCAATAATACCTATGATTGCTTTTATTAGTATGTGAAATTAATAATTGAACAGCTAAAATAGTTTAGATTTTAGTGTAAGTTATAAGTTATTGGACAGTTTCACAATTTCGATTCAACTAGAAAAAAACTATATGAATTATTTAACGTTCAAATAATTGTGTGGTTGGTATCTATGATATCAAAAGAAGATATCTTGGATACCAGTCACAATTATTAGTTAAAATTATAGATAAAATAATTCTATTATTTTCGAAAATATTGAACTAATAATATTTACCATTGAAAATAAGTTAAAAGTGAAAATATTTTCTGACAATTCTTAACAATTGGCAGGCAATGACGCGTGAAGTTGATCGCTGACGATTTCCGAAATTGACAGCTATTAGTCAAGGTGTTTTCTAGTGATTTGTAAAATGTGAGGCTGAGTCACGTTTTTTGGGGCGGGTTATTGTAATACGTAATATTGTAGAAAAAAGTAAACAAACCGTTTTTCACAAACCACAAATAATTGAGATGATTTTGGTTTAGAGAGAGGCATTAGTTTTAGTTTTTTCATCATTCTAAATCGATCTAGCAACGTTTCAACTCAATCGGAGCAGTATTTAAAAAGATATTTGTAAAAATCAGTTGGCTTTGGGGCTAGAAACTGGATATCCAAATTTTTATTAGGTCAGGTAGTATAATTCTGGTGCTATCTGGCAATGAGATCTGAAAAGTTGAAGTTTGTCAGTATTAAGAGTGCCTATGGTTTATTTGATTTGTTAACTTCAGTGTGACTGGTGACTAGTGAATACTACTCTGACAACTGCAATAGAAAAATGTCTTCTTCTGAAGAGATGTGTATTGATACTTCATTAACTGGTAAGTCTGATAGTAAAATATTATTAATTAATGATGCTTTTAGACTATATAGAGTTGAGTGATTTTGATAATTTAGATGAAAATATTTTATCTCCTATACTACCTAGGGTAAGATCTGAATTATCAGTCAATTTCACATTTCCGGTCATATAAAAAGAAATGTTACTTATATTTAATTTTGATTGGTATCCATGATAGGAACCTGCATAAAAAATAAAAATTGAATAATTAGGCTAGTTCTATATATTTTTTTCTAATAGGACCGAAGATGTGAAATTGACCGATGATTTGTAATTTAGCCTACTTATATATTTTAATATCTAGAGAAAGTTATGGTGAGCCAGTTGAAGATTTAAGGCGTAAGTCCACGATAATGAAACTATTTGTATTTATAGGTACCCAAGTGAAATGTTGAAGTTAAATATTTTATAGGGTGAATATTTAATTTCAGTTTGATAAAAAAAAAACTACCTGAAAGTGAGCGATGACCTGCGTAATGATAGGGACACACAAGTGTATGGCGGCACTTTAAACCGCCCCCCATACCCCCCTGCCAGGTCATTAAACGATCATGAAGTGTGTAGTACAACAAACTACATAACGGCTATCTTACGGCTACAGACTTGTGGTATGTGACTTTGCACTTTCATTTAGGACTGCTTTTTCGACTCCCTTGTACCCATTTATTCACGTTAACAATTTGAGCTTTAATTTCTAAGTATACGTTAAATTTTATATTTAATGAAATAATCTTTTCTGCAGATTCATCTGATTCTGATGACGGTTCTAGTTCCTATTGCTCTTCCACTGATGATAATGGATCCGGCAATTTTGTTTCCACAAAAAGTGTAAGTTTCAATAATTTTGAGAGAAATATATATTTACCTGCTTGAATAGATAGTGTGATTTGATATTAAATGATTATCAATATATTTTTTTTACAGATCGAAGACTTAGACGATCAGCTGGAAGAAGGAAAGAAAAGATACAATGAGGGTATCCCATTCAATTTACTCTACATGCGGTCACAAGGTGAACTCTTAAAAGAAACTGTAGCTGCTGTGCAAGATGCAAAGGCTGCGTTTCAAACTAAATTAAGGGAAGCAGCCAGTTTCTATTTCTTGAATATCAATGATGTAATGTTGATGGATAAAGTATGTAATGATGTCCATGAAAATGTTGAGAGTGGAAAGAGTTTGTATATGGTTATACAGAGATTATCGGACGGGACCTTAAAACTGAATTGCCCCGTTAAAGACTGCTCAACAAGTTCACTTAGAATCTGGACAGCACCGTTATGAATTTGCGGGCGAAAAAACTGAGGTTAGTTGATAAGGAGGCAGAGGTGGAATTAAATAAGAGTATAAAGAAGATAGTTGAAACTGTTCGAGAATCAGGAGGTATGGAGCAGCTCATCAGTGAGAAGGGGCTACTGTCTGTAAAGTTTATATCACAAAATTACAAAGTAACATGAGAAAAAAGTTCTCTGTGAAGAGAATTAGAGCAGTAGCTAACAAACATTTGTAATTTTTTTTATTAGTCATTCAATTGTTAAAATAGGTAGCAGCATATACCTATGCAAAATAAAATTCACCCAATTCAAGAATATAGAGATTAGGAGGTCTTTAAGGCCTTGTTTTGTTAATTTATATTTTCCAAATGTATGATTGTTATACATTTTGTATGATATAATAAAAGTTTTGTTTCCTTAATTTATAATTCATTTAATCCTGGTTTTAGAGTTTCTACTTTTTTTATACGTTTTTTCTTTCCATATATCAGTTTATATCCTTGAGTTACCAATAATATATTCCAATTTAGAACATAATTGTAAGTAAATGAGAGTTTGAATAATGCTGTTAAACATGAGTGACTATTGTTTCAAGTCAAACCTTTTAACTATGAAAATTTTCAATTTATTTCATTTCACTACAATTTGCTCTATTTTTCTTTAAATTTAAATAAATAATTGGCGTTGAATCTGGAAATTGTTATTCTGAAGTCAGGTTAAGCAGATAACATTGCAAAAGATGAAAACTGCAATAAATTAATTTGAATGTTGACTCTCTATGAAAATTTCCGGAAACTGTCAGGCAATCTATTATAGGTACTGCTGCCATTCGCCTGACTTTTTCCAATGTCATGTTACGTATTTTCCGGACAGTTTCAGAAACTGTCAGGTTATTGTCCATATTGTGTTTGACATTGCCTGACAATTTCCGAAATTAGTGAGTGGAGAAGTCTCGCCTGGCAGTTTTCCGTGTACCGCTGTAACTTTTTCTGAAACTTGGATGCGTCACAAGTTTAGATATTTTGTTAAATTTTTTATCATACAAACGAATAACAAGAATATTGATGGATTGTATTCAGTTGGAAAGAATGTTTTCTTTTCATATCTCTCGGATCAACAAACCTACAGATTTAATACATTTAATACACATGAAAATGTGTTCATTCGTTAATAAAAATGTTTTCATCAGAACACCTGTGACTTTGACATCCGATATGAGTTCACTTTTAGCATAATTTAATTGTCTCATAGTGTGAATGTCTCTAAACGTACCTTCTGATTTGATAAAAAGTGCTAATATAAGAGAATAATAGGAAGAAATGGTTTTTGAACGGTAATTCGAATAAGGTAAGGGTAGAGGGTGAAGAATTATTTGGGGGTTGATAGAATATCTGCACTGAAACCTTCAATTTTTTAAATGAAGTTATGTATTATCATATGATAAAGATTCGGAGTTTTTTATTATTATTTTTTACCATATGTTCAACAACTATATCCTTTCTTAAAAAAATACACAAGAGAACAAAATGTTATTGGTTACAAGTGAACTAAATTTACAAACAGTTTAAGTTTCTTCAACCGTAGATTAAAAAAAAACTAGAAGCGTAAAATGTTAGAAAAAAAATGATCCATACAGTTTGTAAAATAATTGAGTTAGTTATCATAATATTAAATTCGATTATTTAACATACTGTTACATTATTTGATTTATCAAACCTTGCACTAGTTCAAATGACTGACAGTCCGTAAAATGATATTAAATATTATGCAACACACACTCTGCGTTACTTGCAATGGACGTGTCAGTTAATTTTCCTCTCCCCAAAACTAAACAGGTTAATATTCAAGGGAAAAGTGAATATCTTCTCACGATGATGAATAATGAGTTTGTTTGCCAGATACTAATAAAAATCTTGTAGCGCTGTAAATAAACAACTGGAAATGTATAACTGAAGGACAAAATCCTTCTTAAAATTGTATGCAAGATTATTGGTTACTTTATAACCTTGCATTATACTGTGATAATCAATCTACTTTGATTATTGAAATGATGTGTTATAGGTAATGTTTGAATGAATGGAGAAAAATAAAGTTTGATAGAATTCTTAGTTTTCATATTTCCCTGTAGTTTTCTTCGTAATGTAAAGATTAGTAATATTATTCTCATTCAATTAGTGATGTTAAATTAGATATTATTTAACATTTATTTTAATGAAATAACTAATAATGAAAATTTCATGAGTTTATGGTTTAATTCTTCTTCTCTTCCCGTATTACAAGAAGAAAAAAAAATCAAGTAATTTTTTGACACCATTACTTAAAAATTTTCTTAGAAATTTGGTGACTGTAGCGACGTCTTCAGGAACTTCGAAGCATTGGAACTTTTTATTGCATACCAAATCTTCACCATTCGAAATTCAGCATACGGAAACAGTTGTAAGCACATTAAATAATAATGCTAATTTCCTCTGAAGTGATACGACATTGTGAGAAAATCCAATTGGAAGGAAGTTCAGGTGATTTGTAACTTTTAAAAATATATGAGTTTAACATTTGAAAGGTTGATGAGCTCAAAGGAAAGGTAACTTTCTTAATTTGATTAGTCTTATTAATTAGTAAGGTGCAGCCCCACTTCATGAATAACTGACTTTTATAAAATCGAAAACTTTGCAATTTTATAATTCGAGCAATTTTGTTCATTCGAGCAATTTGATAATTCGAGCAATTGTTCATTCGATCAATTGTTCGTTCGAGCAATTGTTTTTCGAGCAATTGTCTTTCGAGCAATTGTTCTTTCGAGCAATTGTTTTTCGAGCAATTGTTTTCGAGCAATTGTCTTTCGAGCAATTGTTTTCGAGCAATTTACCTAGAACCCAAATTGACATAACGAACAATATTGCTTTCAACATCGATGCAATTTTGGCACAACAAAATTCAGTATTTTAGCTTTGAATCTGATTATATATAAGAACAAGATATCAATGCGAAATTTGTTAATTATGTATATTTGTTCGTTCACATGATCTGATCAAAGCTCACTCAATTTCACCAAGTACCGTCCTGTTAATGACTGATTATACAGACCTGAAAAGCACATTAATCATCCTCTTTTTAACTTCAGTTTGTTGACCGAAACAAAAAGAAACTCCTAATGAGTTCTCAGAGAAATGATGAGTCAATAGTAATATTTGAAGGTTTCGAATCCTCTTTCATTTGGAATTGTACCTACTTTTGAATCTTCAATGTAGATACTTGTTTTTAATTTCGTTGAGGCTATTCATTCAAATATTAACCCATTCCATGAGGCCTTGGATAAACGTTCCGAAAATTGTATTAGACGCTCTTGTAAACGGCGAAAATTGTATTAGAATTGTATTAAACCGAGTATAGACGCTCCGAAAATTAGTCCCATTTAGTGGGGCGTCTATATATAGTCGCTAATTTTTTTTGATGTAAAAGTCAAGCAGCAAGGTCAATATGTAGAACTTGTTTATATATATGACAAGTATTAACGTGTAAACACATAATTTCCGGTTATTGTTCAATAATGCACCCTATAGCTCAGTATTTGAAGAAGTGTTGAAGAGGGGAGGGGGGAGAGGAGTAAAAGAGAAACTCTAGGTCAGTTCTAAGGAAAGATGATGCATTGTAAATATGTTGAGTGTTGACTGTTGAGTACATTGTCCATCCAACAATGAAATGAATACTCGAAAAACACAGTATAAATGAAATAAAGGATAACTATCTTTGAATTGTTTTTTTTTTTAATAATTTATTTCATATATGTGTTTATATCTAAACGAATAGAAATAACTAATTTAATTTCTGCAACTCAAAAATGCTCACTTTTCAAATCTTTATCTCAACCATATTAATAATAACTAGATTATGTGCACTCGGTAGAGCGCAAACCTTCGCCTCCGCTTTGACCCGTTCTCTCACAAAATTAAATAAACTGATAACTGGATAATGACCAATCGTCATACCAGGTTTCATGCAATATGGTTCCATACTTTTTGAGTTATTGAGTTATAAATGACCTTGACTTTTGACCAGATCGTTTCCAAAGTTGCACCACCCAGTCAGAAAAATAAGGTTGTATTATGAGTGGCTATGGTTGGCGAGGTTATATTATAGGAGATTATGAGCGGCATCCCCACCAATTCAAAGAATATAGGTGATTATGAGCGGCATCCTCGCTCATAAAATATAGGCGGGATCTGCAACATAAATCGACCATAATATAATCGGACTGCCCGCCTATAAAATAAATCATAAATATTATAGGAGATTATGAGCGGCATTCCTGCCCAAGAAAATATAAGCGGCATCGCAACCATAATCAACCATAATAGGTACAGTTGCGCTTCCCGCTTATAGTTGAAAATATATATTTTACATTATTTTGAATATGCATACAATATACTATACCTACCTATACGATATATCAAGGTAAGATCGAAGTAGTAGGTTTGTTATAGTTTGAAAACTAGTAATTCGATCTCTTCTCAGCGCAATTCCAACTTTTTTTGTAGTACATACCACTTTCTATAACTGTTACACATGATATTAGAGGTTATTTAAACTCTGCGTTGAAGATTTTTTTCAGATATCAAGCTTAGGGATCTTAGGATCATCAGGACACTCTTAGGATCATCAGGACACTCTTAGGATCATCAGGACACACTTAGGATCATCAGGACACACTTAGGATCATCAGGGCACACTTAGGATCATCAGGACAAACTTAGGATCATCAGGACACACATAGGATCATCAGGACACATTTAGGATCATCAGGACACACTTAGGATCATCAGGACACTCTTAGGATCATCAAGACACACTTAGGATCATCAGGACACACATAGGATCATCAGGACACATTTAGGATCATCAGGACACACTTAGGATCATCAGGACACCCATAGGATCATCAGGACACACTTAGGATCATCAGGACACCCATAGTATCAACAGGACACACTTAACATCCATAGGACACACATATGGATCAAGAGGACACACGTATAGCAACAAATGATGTATAGGAATAAAGAAGATAAATATGAATAGAGAACACATAGAAACAAGGAGATAAAACACACTTGATTTTGTAACAGATATATAGAAAGTAAAAATATTCTAGAGAATTAATGTAGTAAGCAATAGCTAAGTTAGTAACAAATTTTCTAATTTTTTTCTCATATCTCAATACTAAATAGATTGTTAATTAATATTAATAAACTTTAGGATATATAGCTTAAATAGAAAGACGGTATCCAACATACAACCATTGGTCATAAAATTCATTGTCAGGTCCAGGTTTTTCCACCCTTCTCCTGATGATGAATAGAAATCTTTCTATTCGAAAGCTTGATATCTGAAAAAAATCTTCAACGCAGAGTTTAAATAACCTCTAATATTATGGATTTCCCGTTGAGTTTGAATCTTTTCAATCAAATGTTACACATGAATATTTTGAGCATATCTCCCTATAGCTTGGCTGCAGAGTAATGTATACCAATCAAGCAAGCACGTTTATTGATTTAACTATATAGGCACTTAAATATATAAGCATTATGTATTAAGAACCCTATGCAATATTTATACCATAATAATTCAGGAAGCATAAACTAGTAACGCGAAATTGAAACAATAATTTCACATTGTAAATTTTTGGTAAATTAATTTCATGTTTCGATGATATGGCTATTTCTAAATTTTCCAAATCGATAATTTCATAATTTTCATTGATAACATATACAATATATTGATTAAGAAATTGAGTATTTCATTGTATTTTGTTTATTTGGATGTGTTAATTAATGTGTCGATTAATTTGCTTAAAACGGATATTTCAAATAAATTTTAATTTAGATTAATCCTATTTTAAAATTTAAATTTATTATTGCGGCAATAATTTGTCTCAATATTGAAGTTAATGCCTCGTAGATGGAACTACGAACGAAAAACAAATCTTACATAATTTTTCAATATACGATTAAATTGTTATCTAGCCGCATTTACACACCCATGGCCCATGCATGATGCATACGAATAACCAAGTCAGCCACTCATATCTGTGCCCGATAGGAACTGATCAACCATCTCACTTTTTCTTACCACTTTAAATACCTATAACTATGATAATTGAAATTATATGAAGTTTGAGAACCCTCCACATATCAGCTAATTAATTAGCTGGGTGGTGGTATTATTCTTCACCAAGACATTTAATAATTTAGGTAGCCTCCTACCAATTATTTTATTCTGAAAATAAGACAACTAGGTACAGTTGATGATCATATGCCAATATTGATCATATGAAAAATAACACTGTCAGATTTACATTACTGATAATTGCTCTTATTACGTAGCTACTTGGTTAATTATTTTTCTGTTATGTAGTTTCCTTTTTCAAAATAAAAATATGATGTTGGTAGCCCTGTTGGGTGTTGGCAGCCTGATTGCAGTGACGTTGCAAATTCTCGCAAGCCAAAGTTTTCCAGGTTTGAGGAATCCTGATTCCTGACTAGGAATGGTGCAAATACATAGCTTTTTATCAAGGTAATCTTCGATCAATCATCTAATTATTGAACTGTTTGAACAAATATTGAAAACGAAGCTAAGTTAGGCTAGCTACCTACCTTATGGATGAAGAAAATGTTGTTAACGGTAAGTTTTCTTAAGTTGCTTTAAGCATCCAGGTGACAACTTTTAAAGGTAGGTACTAGATATCTATCAATTTCATTGAATTTACAGCAGAATATTGGTCGGTTAGTAACAGGCTAACAGCTAACTTGGAAGGTAGTACCTACCTACTTATTTTAACTAGGGCAAATAAAAACCTAGATACTAGGGTCCCCTTTAATTTCAGATTGCGACTCTCTCAAGAAAGTTTCTAAAACCTTCTAAATCAAATTTTCATTGAAATGATGCATACCAATGATACCATTTATACCAAAAGATGTGCAATATCTATAGCCTATAGGTAGGCTATACAGCCTGCTGGCAATTTGGCAAATGCAATAAATTAGTAGGTACCTAGGTTGGTAATATAAATGATACCTAATATTAATTTGAAGCTATGATGTTTACCTTAGAGGCCGCAGTTAGGTACTGTCATTGAATTACCTAGTGTGCCAGAATTTAACTAGTTAGGCACTTCATCCTATTTATCCTAACTACCTTATTAGTTTAACTTCTCTTCACTTCCTCTAAGCTCTAAGTAAAATAGGTAGGTAGGTACCTAGTGTGGTTCATAAACTCTCAAACCATCTCCAAAACCATCTCAAACCATCTCCAAAACCATCTCAAACCATCTCCTATGTTAGTTAAAGCAAATTATTCAATTAATTGGCTTAGATTTTTAAAGGTGAAAACTCATATAAGTAGGTAGCCCTATGTCTAATTGGCTTAAAATTTTGAATTAATTACTATGTTTCCATGTTAATTTTGACTTGAGGCTTGAAATCTTAAAATATGAGCCAAATTGGCTTTGCTCAGAATTTTTGTGAAATTTTGGCTCTGAAGTTGGCATACAATTTTCCAGCCTCTGAAACATGGCATAGTACCTACCTAATTATCAGTTACCATTAATTAATTTAATTTAGCTGAGGGAGATTCTGAATCTGCTACGGAGAGCATGAGAGTACCTACTTAAGTTCTAACTCTCTCGACTTAAAATCTCTGCGAGTCGGAACACACATTATGCAAAGTGGCCACAAAGTTACAAACTCGCCAATATATTTTAATATTGGTGAGTAATGACATAGGTATACTCAAGTACCTAGCAATTCCTATGTGTGCAACTTTTAGTTTTTAATTTTTAATTTCATCCTTGGTATTGTTGTTACCTAACTAGTTTGGCTCCGCTGCCTATGAAGGCTTGAAGCTATGGTAAGTTCACCAAGAAAAGGGATATTTCAAATTGTTGACATAAGAAACACTTGGTCAGCCTGGCTCTGCAGTTGTAACTGCTGTTAAACAACATTTTTTCCAGGTAACAATAAAGCATGGCTTGCTCATTATTTTCCTGAAGAGTTTGACAATCATTTTGGGCCCTTAATTTCCTATTATTTTCTCCTATGCTGCTATGTTATTTTGGAGAGAAATCATAATAATTGGATTTATGGGAAAGAAATTTTTTCTTATTTGGAGATAACTATTAAAATGGAGAGTTCTTGATCCATAATATTTCATTTGGCCTTTTGTTTTTCTAATTCTTTAAAAAAAAAAGATAAATTTATGCAAGAGAATCAAATTATTACAAATTCTTTACAAAATAGCCAGACTCCAGAAACTTTCCAAGTGTTAACAGTAACTCTTTTTCTAAATTTTCTTGGAAATGTTAATACATTTCTATGGTTTATTAATTAATAATACATTGCAATTCTTTCAAAGATAAATTAAAATAACTATTTATTTATTGAATAGCTAAGATACAAATAAATTTCAATCTCATGCTATTGGTATGGAAATAGTTATGACAATTTTATGTAATTTAATTCAAAATATTTTCTTTACAGTGATTCAAGTTGTGAATGGTGGTACAATGAGGAAATTGTTCAGTTAAAAACCAATGTTGCCAAATTGGAAAAATGGATGATTCATCCAAAATCTTCATACCTGCCAACCCTGTGGAAGAGTTAGACTGTTTGTCTAAAAACAGCTCTCTGGTACTTATTAATTAAAAACAAATTGGATTCCATGAAGTAGCTACTAACATAAATATTATCTAGGCATGAGATAATCATACCATTTATCTTTTTCAGATCTCTATTCTCAATCTTATTCCTTTTAAAGTCTGGGTCACTGCAGATCATTGAGAGATAACTGGTGGAAAAACAATGCCTGAAGACTGGCCTTCCAATTCTTTCTGACTGGGTTTGGAAAATGGAGAATTTCCTGTAGTAAATTAATCTTCAGAGATCATAAGATCTTAAAATTTGTGTTAAGTTAGTATGAATGAATGTTACCAACTTATTTGTAAATCTAAACTTCTAAAGTATGCGATTGTTCAAACATTTTACACAGATATCAGTAATAAGAATTGACGTTTTCCAAATTATGTATTGCACTTTCCAGGTACTATCAAATCTACACACATATGCATCTTCTAAAGAAGAAAAATAAATCCGCGCCGATCAGGAGTTTATGATTGGGAAGGTGGCAGGAAGTTAAATGTGTACACTACAATGTAAGTTCTCGAATGAACTAATTTTTATTGAGAACAACAAAGAAATGAAGATTTGCCTATATAGGCCGAATATCTAATCTATAAAATTTTCATTTTACACCTAATAAATAAATAGATGAATAAATAAATGTACTTGATAAATTTTCTTGCCAGCTATGTAACACAACATTTCCAAAATGATTACAAACTAGGACATTTTTTGTATGTAATTAGCAAAACTAATTGAACATATTCCTGTATTGAAATATTGTTTTTCATCTGACAATCTTATTTCAGCTTCTTCTCTTGTTCCTGAATCTGCAATTCACTCTGGTGCTGTGACTGCAATTCACTCTGGTGCTGTGACTGCAATTTACTCTGGTGCTGTGACTGCAATTCACTCTGGTGATGTGAGTGCAATTCACTCTGGAGCTGTGACTGTAATTCACTCTGGTGCTGTGACTGCAATTCACTCTGGTGCTGTGACTGCAATTCACTCTGGTGATGTCACTGCAATTCACTCTGGTGATGTCACTGCAATTCACTCTGGTGATGTCATTGCAATTCACTCTGGTGCTGTGACTGCAATTCACTCTGGTGATGTGAGTGCAATTCACTCTGGTGCTGTGACTGCAATTCACTCTGGTGATGTCACTGCAATTCACTCTGGTGATGTCACTGCAATTCACTCTGGTGCTGTGACTGCAATTCACTCTGGTGCTGTGACTGCAATTCACTCTGGTGCTGTGACTGCAATTCACTCTGGTGCTGTCACTGCAATTTACTCTGGTGCTGTGACTGCAATTCACTCTGGTGATGTCAGTGCAATTCACTCTGATGCTGTGACTGCAATTCACTGGTGATGTCAGTGCAATTCACTCTGATGCTGTGACTGCAATTCACTCTGGTGATGTCAGTGCAATTCACTCTGTGTCACGGTGGATACCCTGATGGTATTGTTAGAACTCTGTTTTGTCCATGTAGCTAATTTCTCCACTAGTTAGCTTCATGGTAGGATTCTTTACAGCCCTACCTACCATTTTTTCTGAAGTGACTTTACATAATATGTATAATTCATATGTAAGTAGCAGGTTGAAATTCAGTTATGATACTAGGTTGTTGGTAGGCATTTCAAATCTCATGTAGAATATTGTACCTTTTTTATGTGGTTGAGGGCGGGGGTCTGATTATCAGGCTAGGGGTTGTTGTAAACATTTTTGCCGGTCACCCAACTTGTTATCACGATGCTATCTTCTGGGTTCTTTTTGTTTTATTTTATTTTTTTTAATTTAGCGTCTCTTTTTTTTTTCTCTAACTTTCCTTTGTATCTTTCCTCTTCCTGACAGACTGACAGTTTAGGTCTCTTATCCATGGGTAAGCAGACTGACTGTGTAAATCTCTTATCCATGGGTAAGCAGACTGACTGTGTAGGTCTCTTATCCATGGGTAAGCAGACTGACTGTGTAGGTCTCTTATCCATGGGTAAGCAGACTGACTGTGTAAATCTCTTATCCATGAGTAAGCAGACTGACTGTGTAGGTCTCTTATCCATGGGTAAGCAGACTGACTGTGTAGATCTCTTATCCATGGGTAAGCAGACTGACAGTGTAGGTCTCTTATCCATGGATAAGCAGACTGACAGTGTAGGTCTCTTATCCATGGATAAGCAGACTGACAGTGTAGGTCTCTTATCCATGGATAAGCAGACTGACTGTGTAGGTCTCTTATCCATGGGTAAGCAGACTGACTGTGTAGGTCTCTTATCCATGGATAAGCAGACTGACTGTGTAGGTCTCTTATCCATGGGTAAGCAGACTGACTGTGTAGGTCTCTTATCCATGGGTAAGCAGACTGACTGTGTAAGTCTCTTATCCATGAGTAAGCAGACTGACTGTGTAGGTCTCTTATCCATGGGTAAGCAGACTGTCAGTGTAGGTCTCTTATCCATGGGTAAGCAGACTGACTGTGTAGGTCTCTTATCCATGGGTAAGCAGACTGACTGTGTAGATCTCTTATCCATGGGTAAGCAGTCTGACAGTGTAGGTCTCTTATCCATGGATAAGCAGACTGACAGTGTAGGTCTCTTATCCATGGATAAGCAGACTGACAGTGTAGGTCTCTTATCCATGGATAAGCAGACTGACTGTGTAGGTCTCTTATCCATGGGTAAGCAGACTGACTGTGTAGGTCTCTTATCCATGGATAAGCAGACTGACTGTGTAGGTCTCTTATCCATGGATAAGCAGACTGACAGTGTAGGTCTCTTATCCATGGATAAGCAGACTGACTGTGAAAGTCTCTTATTCATGAGTAAGCAGACTGACTGTGTAGGTCTCTTATCCATGGGTAAGCAGACTGACTGTGTAGGTCTCTTATCCATGGGTAAGCAGACTGACTGTGTAGGTCTTAAGTCTAACCCATGGATGTCTATTTTTGTGGCATTTCATAATAAATCTATTCCCTATAATTAGCAGCTATATTTCATGTGTTAAATATATCTTTGCAAATATTATTTCACAGCTTTTAATATCCTCTTAATAAATAATACTTTATATATTTTCATTTAATCCAATACCCAACCAAAAAAAATTAAGGTTGGCAGAAAAGCCATTATGGTCGGGCTGCCGTACCCAATATGGTTGGCAATATAGGTGCCAAAAGTCCGCTTTGCCGATCATAATTATGGTTGGTTAGCCAACTATAATTATGGTTGGTGAGCCAACCATACCCCGTCTATGTATGTATAGGCGGAGTATGGTTGGCACGTCACTCATATATAGGCGGCGTATGCTTGGCTTACCAACCGTAATTATGGTTGGCAAAGCGGACTTTTGGCACCTATATTGGCAACCATATTTGGTACGGCAGCCCGACAATAATGGCTTTTCTGCCAACCTTAATTTTCTGATTGGGCAGCACGTTCCTGGACAATGACCAATTGTACCACCAAATATCAGACAATTTGGTTGAATCCTTTTTGAGTTATTGAGTTACAAATGGCCTTGACCTTGATCTTTGAACAAAAATTAACAAAATATTCCTGTATATTGACTAATCGTTCCACCAAGTTTCATGCAATATGGTTCAATACTTTTTAAGCTATAAATGAACATGACCTTGACCTTTGACTGGGTCACTCCCAAAATTCTATCAGCAGGTCACTGGACATTGACCAATCGTTTCACCAAATTTCAGGCAATTCAAGTTTAGCGAATAATAAGATGATAAATAAATAAATTAATAAAAACAAAGACGATGAAAATATGAACTTACTGCATTCTGCAAAGGTAACAATACAAAACTCATATGTCACTCCACCAACAAGTGGCACAGTCTATATATAGACGCTTATCTGACTGCATGATTTAGCGGAGTAACTAAATTGTGTCGTTAAAATTGAAGATATTTTTGTTGACTTCCATTCACCTACTGCCGCTTGGAATGAGTAAAGGAGACTGATTCAACTCAGCTTGCAGATGCAATGAGGATATGAACACAAGGATTACAGATTGTAGTCCAATGATAAAGAATGGGATACAACTCGTGTTTATTATTAATTTAGGAATAGTTTGTTGGCTAGAGGTGATCAGATACAAAGGCACAACTTCTAACCGTATCTCGCAATGAAATTGGTTGTATGCGATAACCATTCTGAAAATTTTGAAAATCATTCTTTCCTCAGCGGTGGTTGTTTGTCTTGTCAGCAGACTTCATGTCATATCTTGTATGTACGTCCAGTAAAGCGGGCCTTGTAGAAAGCAGGAATATCTTCAGTGTTGGAGCCTCCCAGACGAGACAGAAAAGAAGATGAGAAACCTCTTGATACTACTATCTTTCATTACAAAAATAGGAGGAATTTTATTTTGACGGAATGTGAAACGAATCTCAATGATCCCTTGATTGAGATCAAATCAGCTGCCCCGGTCAAGAGCCCCCCCGGTTACGAGCCCCCCTGTTTCTAAATCCTTATTTACCTATATTATTCAATCCTTATTGACACTTTTTTAGTTCATTACTGATTAGACATAAAATATATGTATATCGGGGGGCGTGCCGCCCCCCGAACCCCCCTGCCAGGTCATTAAACAATCATGAAGTGTGCAGTACAACAATCTAGCGGATACAACAAACTACATTAGCAACTCTCAGTTATTTCTATCTAAGTAGTTCTTCATTTGTTTAACTAGGTAAATAAGAATTTAAAAAACATGGAGGGGGGGGGGGGGCTCGTGACCGGGGGGCTCATGACCGGGGGGGCTCTTGACCAGGGGGGGGGGCTCTTGACCGTACCCCGTCTGCACTAGACTACCCAGGCAGCATAACTTTCTTGGGACAAGGTTGTGTCATAGGGACTTGCTTGGGTACTTGGGAGAAATGTTGTCCCAGTAATGGGACATCACAGTTGAACCAATATTGTTATCCCAGGTATGTCCCAATGTTATCCCGATATTTTCTCCAATTCTTGTTCAAATTTATGGGCCATGGATGCATAACACTGAGCAGATAGTAGTTACTCCTCCGAAATAGGCTATCAACCGTGAAATTTATATATAAAGCAATTTGATTCGCTTTTTTCTTGAAATATTAAGTCCATTCAATTTGAAAAAGAGTAAAAGTAGGACCTAGCTATGTATTTTTGTGCTTAAGGTTCGCTTCTGATTTTCAATATTTTGACACTATTAATAGATTAAAGGAGCCATTTTAAGACGTTTATCACGAATACCATTTTTTGTGCAAACTATTCGTTTACGAGATATAACGCAATTAAGTTTCCGGTAAGAAAATAAAATAATTTAGGCATAGCCTTTAGCTAATAGCTCTTTCTTCTAGAATTTCCGCTATCTAGAGTTTTTTGATGAAATCGTTTTGTGATGTGAAAACGTTATCCTAGGTTGTTATATCCGTTATTTTAGTGTACTGCACACTTTATGATTGTTTAATGACCTGGCAGGGGGGGATTAGGGGCGGCATTCCCTTAAATTTACATATTTTTGATGCTATATCAGATATAAGCTTCAATAATTGTATCTTCAAAGACCACCTACCAAAATCAGCATACCGGAAAATTAATTGTGTTATATATCGAGAACCAAGAATTTCCACAACAAATGGTATTCGTGAAAAACGTCATAAAATTACACCTTTTACCTATTTATTGAGTTAAGGGCACCGTTCCCAGGATATTGTCATAATTTTGTCCAAAAAATTTTATTGCGTAAATAGGTACCTTAGAGACTTATTTAGCTGTGTGTAAAGTTCTGTGGCTGTACTGTGAACGTTCACCCCCTGGGGTAGAGGGAGAACCAGGGGGGGGGGGGTTAGTCAGTGAGTGTGCGCAAATTCTGCTCGCGTGTACGCGCTCGCGGACTAGTGTGCACCAAATATTGACTCTCAGCCAATCATAATTGACTCTGAGTTATTTATCTAGTGATATCTGGAATTGATAGTCAAACAGACGCCGAGAAATCTCACTGGCCTCAGTGCTAGCCTAGATTTTACGAGTGTAAGATGCCGCGTCGCTAAACTTTCAACTTCAGCGTTCTGCCTGCTGTTGAAGTTTTGCGTGATTTTGTTGTGCAAGGTGATGTGGTTGAAAATGGTAGTTGTGGTGATATCCTCGGTGTTGGTGGACTGACGAGGAGCCTAATTCTTATACCCCCTGCAGAATGAGAGTCACGAAAGTGAGATGACAAGTATTTAGTTTCTAAATCAGTCATGGCGTCTCTGTTGCGCGCAAGGTCAAATTGTATTGACTGTGGTGCGCAGGTTGATCTGGATATCAGTACTCGTACCACCGGAGATATAATTAGGGTTCGTTGCACTGTGTGCGATATTACTGTTCTAGAAACTGCTTCCAATAAGGTTGATATTTATGATGATTTGCCTTGTAAATGGAGTGATAATTTTGTGTGTTCAGTGTATACAACACAAACGAATGGAGGTGGATTTGCGGGTCATTGTAAAATTATGAATAATTTTTTTATAAAGCATACTGTGTCGAAAAAATCATACAATGAATGTTCGCATTATTTGTATGAAGTTATGACCAGGTATTATGATGAACAGTTTTCTTTGGTGTTGCCAGCTGTTATAAAAACATATGATGCTGTGGTTACTGGTAGCCTCTAGAAGTTCATGTGAGTTACGATGGCATATGGATGAAAAGAGGCCACACATCACACATTAGAGTTGCTTTTGTGATTGAATGTAACACTGGTTTTGTCCTTGACTGCGAGGTTTTGAACAATTATTGTGAGATGTGCACTAAGATGTCGAATTCTCTATCAGAAGAGGATTTCGCTATTTGGAAACCATCTCATGATAATTGCAAGCAAAATTTCGCAGGCAAGTCTGGTGCTATGGAGGCTGAAGGAGCCATTCGTTTATGGAATCGGTCTCAGACGAAAGGTTTCATGCAGGTACGTTACCTTTGATGGCGATGGGGATTCAGCAGCATTCAATGCAGTTTGTGCATTGATTGGTGGTGAAGGGCCTTACTCGGTTCCTGTCGTCAAGGAAGAGTGCGTAAACTATGTATCTAAACGTCTTGGATCACGGCTGCGTAAACTAAAGGCTACCCTGAAGACCGCTACAGTGACACAAAAGGGGAAAACAGTTCAGCGCAGTACTCTTGCGGGTAAGAAAGGTTTGACAGATTTACATATTGACAAACTAACGTCGTATTATGATCAAAATATCCGCAAATTCCCTTCGGATGGAAATGTTGTAGACCTGCGCAACTCAATAATGTCCTCTTATTACCATGCTTCCAGCACAGATTCTAACCCTTGGCATGAGCACTGCGACAATTCGTTCTGCTGGTGTTGTTCCAGCGTCGCATGCTTATAAGAATTTGTACCTGGCTCATATCATTAATGACCTTCGGAAACACATCCTTCAGGTGTATATTTCCCTCACTGATCCTTCACTTCTTAGTCGCTGTTTGAAGAAGAGGACTCAGAACGCTAATGAAAGCATTCATTCCAAATTGTGGGCGAGATGTCTCAAAGTGAAGGACTGTAAGTTCAAAAGAGCTAAGTTCAACACTTATGATACCGCTCTTGTTCACTAATTTGGCAATGTTCGTGGCTCTCTTTTGGTTCATCTGGGTCTCTCTTCCGAAAGTATCGCTGATAAGAAACGGATTAGTGATGTGAGTACACCTGCAAAAGTGAAACAGAAACGTCGTCGACGTGGTGAGCCCAAAAACCCGGAGGATTTTATGAATGATGTGAATGAATGGTGAATGTGAACAACCTTGTTGTTGTTGTTGTTGTGGTTGTTTTTGCGTGTGCAAACTTTACCACAGTGAGTCAGTTGGAAACTGATAATACCCCCACCTTTGAGTGGATAATAGTGGGTCTTTGACCCATTGGGATTTAGAGCCACACATCGCAATAACTTTGAGTGTGATTTCTGGCTCTTTTTAAAGATGCAATATTTTTGCATTCAACAGCTTACTTCTTCTACAATTTTGAAGCTACGGCATTGCAAATTCTAGCATTCGATTCTCCCTGGAATTCTCTACAAACACTGGAAAAGTTTTATTCAATTTTCGATTTTTTTTTCAAAATATTGAATTTTGAAATTTATATTTTTTAATTTTTTTTTTCACTAAAAATTTCAATAATCCGAAAACCAATTCGAAAAATCAAAAAGTTTGTAGAGAATCTTGAGGAGAATCGAATGCAAAAAACCATAATGTCACAGCTACAAAATTGTAGTATCCATTTATTAATTTACACACTGTTCGAAATTTGTTCGAAATTCGAATAATTCGTTTTCTATGGGTCGAATCGAAAAAATGTCACGACACAAAAACATCTTAGAATTCATTTTATATATGTGTACAAAGTTTCACAACCGTAGCTTCAATAATAAAAAACTTTTCAAAATCTGGGAACGGTGCCCTTTAAAATATCGAAAATCGGTGGTGGACCTAAAGCACATATAAATTGTGGCACACATACTAACTGCGGCCTCTAACGACATGAACATTATAGCATCAAAACACACGTTAAAAATTTAAATTGATAAATTATAGCATACTCTGCGCTTCTTTTGATAGCTATGCAACATTTCAATATAATTTCGGTTCAAAATGATTTAGAGAAATAATTAAAAAATAAAGAGCCGCAATTTACCTATGTGACCCTGCTCTGCTAAGTCGGATCTATACTGAGGTTACATATAAGGCCTGTATCTCTCCAGTTTCTTTGTACTCTAGATTTTATGAATTATTTCTGCATTTTAATTATAAGTATGTATTCTTTTATTCGGAAGTTTTTTTTGACAAAGGTCAGTTATTCTGATCAAGATAGCTGTTATAATAGTTGTTAACTTGTATACATTACTGCTATTAATAAATCAAATAATTGAGCAACTGTTTGTTCCACTTATTTTATTTTTTAAACATTCAATAACTCTATATGAAGAAATAGCTGTCTGTAAATATGAGAGAACTTCGATCTTAAAATAATAGTATTTCCTCTGATTTTAGAGCTAGCTCTAAACACTGAGTGAAACTTCTTTCCATTTATCGAATACAGTATAGCTTATAATCTATTTTTTTCAAACAATTACATAATGATATCTTTGCAAGATGAATAATTAAGAAATTAAGCAGATATTCAATTATTAGGGAAATGACTGCATTCACAGAGTATCTAATCTGCATTCATGAACAATGTCACTGATCGACGGTGCATGGTAGGTGACTCCTTTCTAGGAGCCACTTTCCTGTCTGATTTTTTCTTTTAGTCCCTTGTTTATATTTTCCTTTTGACAACGGCGATGTAACCTTTAGTTCAGAGGCAGAGGTTAAGCCCCAAATAATTTTTTTTTTTTTTTTTGGACCAACCTTGTGATAAGTTTTACTTACGGGACAACATTGGGACATCATTGTCCTAATGTTGTCCCAACAATAGTGGGTTTGGGACAATATTGAGACAGTAATGTAAATATGTTCCAACATTGGGAACTTTTCTTTCCCAATCTTAGGTCCCAACATTGGCACAACAAGTACAAAAAACAAGATTGTCCCAATCATGGGTCCCAATGTAGTCCCAACTATGTGTTGCAGTCAAGTCCCAATGTTGTCCCAAGGAAATTTGCCACGTGAGCAGATCTAGTGTAATACTCGTTAGATCTACTCTTTTCCAAATATTTTACCATGACTGATCATACGGTGCTTAGTAATTAATGAACGAATTATGACTTTTGAAACCCTATTTTAATTAAAAGAAAATCGCAATAATTGAGAATGCAATAGGATAGGTAAATATCATTTGTATTCGAACTTATTGTTAGTGAATTAATAGTAATTGAATCAATGGCAATAATTCTATAAACGTATTTTACATATTTGTAATTATTATAAGAGCACTGCTTTTCATAACTCATATGCTGCTCAAACAAAGTCAGAGCAAATTGACCCGAACAAGTTTGTTCAAGTCATTCATTCATAAGACAATCCCTGAGGAAATGTAAAGCTTTTGGCAGATATGGATGGATGGTGAGTAGAAAGGAATATTTATCTGAGAACTTTCTTATGATTTTGTTCGTAGCATACTGATTAGATTGGATATGTAACAGTATTAATGTGTATCATTCCAATTTATAAAGAAGATATTTCTCCAAAAATATTTATCAACACTGAGCATTGTAAATATTATATAGTATGCAATATATAACATTATAGTATATAATAATTATGTCTCTTTTTACTGATAAAGTTATATGTATTGTTTGATATATCATAATATTTTAATTTCATTCATCACCACCAGGTATCGCTGTATATCAATATTGAAACCTAAAAATACGATTTTGCATTTAGTCAGTAACCATTTAAATAATTTAATAAAAGCGATTAAGAAGAAGTGTTGTTAACCTCTATTAAAATTAAAAGTAGGTCAGCTATACAAGCTGCTACACCTAACCCTAGCAACTCTGAGTTTCCATCTTGTGTTCGAATATTTTCATTAGAATGTACAGTAGTAACATTATCATATTGACCAGCTTTACCGTGAGGTTTAGGATTCTAAATATTTTTCCTTACACCACTTAATATTTTCTTATATTTTCAACTTCATATCTGTCCAATTAGATGGTAGACTTTTTAAACAAGCTTTATACTATTAACTAAGTATTCAATTCAATGTTTGTCTTTTGAATATACAGATGATTTATAGCTATAATTTGTTTCTTTTCACTTTCTATTATTTTCTGTAAAATAATATCACCGCCTGGAATTCAACTATCTTACTCTTATTTTTATTCGTAAAAAAATGGACTATATTTACTATTTACTATGTAATTAATTTCAGGATGCAGTTAGATAGCCTCTTAGTTAAAAAATTCTTAATTGACACAGTAAAAGCATTACATCATAAATATTAAATAATCACGACGTTTCGAGAATACTACAATTCTCATCTTCAGGCTAAAATAAATCACATGCACTAAAAAATTAACGAAAATTATGAAATGGAATCACATGACCATATGACTCCGGAATAAACCTTCAGTCTACTGCAGATATGCTGATGACATATTCATGATCGTTGGCAAATATAATCAACTCGATACCATAAAATCAATATTCGAAACCAATTCAATCCTGAATTTCACTTATGAACTTCAAAAAGAAAATTCCTGGAAACTTCCTGGATGTACAAATTACTCACAGTGACCAAAAAATAACAACCAAAGTGCACACAAAACATACTGACTCAGGCGAATGCATAAACTACTTATGAATGGTCCCTCAACAATACAAAACCGGTGCAATTAAAACTATGCTCTACAGAGCATTCCAAATATCAAGTGATTGGAAGACTTTCCATCACGAAGTCCATAGATTAAAGCAAATGTTCACCAATAACAATTTCCCAATGTCAATGGTAGAGCCAAGAAACAACAACCCTCAACCTTCTATATTGGCTACACCACTACAACCCTTAAACAACGCGCCATAGCCCATACCCAAAAAGGAAGCATCAAAAACCATAACAAAGACGCAAAAAACAAAAAAATCAGAACTGCAGAAGTAACTCCATCCATGCAAATAATATTCTTCTCCCTACTTAAAATAGAACTGCAAATAGCTGAAGCCCTACACATCAAGAAAGAAGATCCCCACTAAATAACCAGCACGATGGTGACACCCGTATTTTGCATATATTTTGATTTTTACCCCAACTGCTCCAACACCCTAAGTTGGCCATATAGCATATACAATATAGCTTAATTTTAATTTCTCAACTTTTTTTCCTCTAAACTACTTACGAACTCAGACATCAGTTCATTCTTCAACCTGTTAGATAGCTCCATTTGTCATTCATAGTCCTTTAATTTTGTCCTCTGTAATTCCATTAAGCTGTTTCATTTAAAACTCTCTATAATCTCATCAATTCATTTTCACTAACTATCAATTCTTTACTCCTTTTTAATTTCATTGAAATTCAGTGTACAATATGTTTTTCATAGCAATTTTTAGTCCTTTGTACAAGATCGTAATGTCGCTTCTTGCTTTTTAATTAACATTTCACTTTAAATCCTCTCTAAAAAACGTTACCAAATAAATATCTGAAATCGTGCCTTTAATCTACTCCTTCAAATCTATGTGTATTTCCGTTAATTTTCAGTGTATGTGATTTATTTTAGCCTGAAGATGAGAATTGTAGTATTCTCGAAAAGTCGCACTTATTATTCAATATTCATGATATAATTTCTCAACTATGTCAATAAAGAAGTTTTTAACTACGTGGCTATCCAACTGCATCCTGAAATTAATTACTGATCAGGAAAAGCATTTATTTAGAAAACTTGAGAAATCCTTACTAAAAATAGTTGAAGAAAAAGCTCATCGTCTCTTCAAAGAAACCTTCCTTAATAACAATTTGTTGCCCAACTACACAAATATTTACTATGTATAGATGACCAATAAAGATCGAGACCTCTTGTTTATCATTGACTTAAAATTTCCAAATTTTAATGTTAGGTCTTAGATATTTTTGACTATGAGGAATGGAAAGCCATATGAATCAAATTTTGGGTTGATTTGAAACCCAGTGATGATGTAGTGCTTGGTCCGGTTGGATGCTCCATGGTAATCCTTAAAAGTTTAGCCGTGATAGCAATTTCAATTCCTGATCAAGTGAGATTTACCATTCCAAGTTCTGTAATCTATATGACCTCACGAGGCATAAATACAAGGGTAGATCTTCTACCCTAAACCATCATAGATTGTATATTTTATGACTAATTTAAATTGTAACCTCTGTTGAACTGAAGTAGCTTCAAACTCGAACATTTTGTTGGTTCATATCTTATTCGATGTCAAATATATCTTCATATGTGAGCACCAATTTTGGGAGCGCAAATACAGCTATCTCATTCAAGATTATATAACTTCTTTCAACTATCATTCTCTAATGATGGTCAGTGAACTCATGATATTTAAGTGCTTAAAATGTTTTTTTTTTGTTCGAACACTTAAAAAGTGAATAAAAAATATGGAAAAATGAACAGAAGAAAATAAAAATATATCTAAGAATATTGACCGTTTTTTATTGTGTCTCTATAGATAGTTACATATATAAAGAAAGACAAATTATTTTAGACAATGAATACTGTCAGCAGTAGCTATATATAGATAGTAACAAATTTTCAAATTTTACTCCCATATTTCAAAATTTAATAAATGACCTAATAACAATAAACTAAAAGATAGCTTAAAAAGAAAGATGATATCCAATATACAACAATTGGCCATAAAATTCATTGTTGGGTCAAGGTTCCCACCCTTCTCCTGATGATGAATAGAAATCTCTCTATTCAAAGGCTTGAAACCAGAATAAAACCTTCAAAGTTAAGTTTAAATTACCTATTAATTAACTGAATATATGATACAATAATATACGGTAAATACTGCCAGTGCTTGAATTATTATGATAATGTAATACAATTATTTATGGTATGTACCCAAGTGTTTGAATTATTGTGAAAATATAATACAATAATTTACAGTAAATACTCCAAGTGTTTGAATTATTATGATAAGATAATACAAGAATTTATGCTAACTATTCTTAGTGTTTGAATAACTTTGATAATTTCAATATCAATTCATTATTTATTTCAATAATTTCGTGAGTGATTGCAAGTGAAACTTTGAGTAGTAGTCTTTTAATTGGAAACAGATCAGAGTGAGAGGAGAACTATTTCGTACACCTACGATCGGACTGATTACAAGAACACGTAATGAAGTTAGTGCCTAACAAACCAAACCTTTTAGATTAACTTACTTCTGATGCAATTTATTGAATTAGACAATAATAATGCATGAGCTGGAAAAGTTAACTTAAGTTCTTGTATTTTGACTTTAATGATGTTCATGTGCGAAGAATTAGAAATAGTATTTTTCTTATTAACACGGTTGTATCAAATTCGTAACCACAACCATGAGTAAAGTTAGGGCCGGTGAAAGTATATTAAGTGGAGAATAGAGAGTTACTCCACTAACATTGTGAATGAGAAGAGAAGAGAGAGTTACTTCAATAACATTGTGAATGAGAAGAGAAGAGAGAGTTACTCCCATAACCTTTTTATTTAAAAGAAAATAGAGAGTTACTCCACTAACAAAGTGATTAAGAAGAAAAAATAGAGTTACTCCAATAACATTGTGAATGAGAAAGGAATAGATAGTTACTCCAGTAACAAAGTGAATGTGAAGAAAATAGAGTTACTCAACTAACAATGTGATTGAAAATAGAATAGTGAGTTACTCTACTTACATTGTGATTGAGAAGACAATAGAGGGTTACTCCAGTAACGTTTTGATTGAGGAAAGAATATAGAGTTACTCCACATAGGTCGTAAAACGGGATAGGAACAATATATTAGGCCGATATACCACACAAAAGTTTTATCTACTTTTTATGAGCCAATTATCAGTCCCAAAAACGTCCAGATAATTCTCGAAGCTCCATTTGACGTAGAAGAAAATATATAACAAAAAAGATACCCCGGAAATTTGTAGCGGTAATTCTCTGTCGTAAAAGTGCCGCACTTCATCAGTTTCAGTATAATTTTTCGAAGACGTTGCACGATCTATATCTTCAAAAGTGTATATCTCTTATTGACAATTTGTACGCTGATGCGACACATTTCTAGAGTGAGGAATACTGGTGATGAAAATTAGAGAGATGAGAGGCTTCTTCCCTGGTAATATTTGCTGCAGATAACTGAGAGGTTGGGAGATACGTAGATGCGATGAGTTGGGGTTATTTGTCACTCAAAAAGTGAATATGTTCATAATATAAAAGACCTTCAATAATTATAATTTACATCAGTTATCGTATTTTCATAATAAATAATATACCAGCACTAAATGATATGCCAATACTAACAAAATATCTCTTGTCAATTGATTTAAATCAGATTCTATCAACTGTTTTCAATTTATTGAGATCGTTGATATTAGAAATTCTATTTCCAATATAAACTGATAATTTCACGATAAAATATTTATCGAAACTCTCCAACATTTACTTTTATTTTAACGAAGGGATTACAGTAAATACTCTTTTCCTATTCGCACACGAATCTCTCACCTTTTCTCGATTTGAGATTCAGTGGCAGATTTAGGAGTTTCGGAGATTTCATGAATACAAAGAAAAAATTGAAGTGTAGGATAGATACTTAATGTATCCTAGAAATTTTCCAATATTTTTTTAAATTTGGAGCTATTTAAAGTGATATTTAAATATGAATAAAAATTGAAAGAATAACAAATAAGATTGAGCTCCATGCAAATAAAAATGAATTATTTAAATTTTGCATTAATTGTATGAGATTGAGTGAAGAATGTATAGTATGATTGTCTATTTTGTGTAAAAATTCAAAAAAATTAATGTATTATACCAAAATGCAATCACATTTTACAACAAAATATGATACTCAAAAACAGATAACAAATATTGCAAAACTTGATGGATATTCAAACATCATTTGACAACTCAGATTCACATTATCAATAGAAAATGATCTATCACCATTCTTTTTCTAATTAGCAATAATTGATAATTACTATAAATTAAAAAATCTCAGTAAAAAACCTGTTCAACAGCAATCAGTGGAATCAGTGGGAGGCTCCTTCTTCATTGAATTTCAAAGATTTAAAAAGTAATGTAAATATTCTAGGTATTATAAGTTGCCACTCAATAGCTCTTCTTACATTCAATCCAAACACAATATTCATCTGTACATTTAATTGAACTTCGCTAGCACATGAAAAATCTGTAATCGATATCATTCAAATTTCTTCAGACTACAAATATTCGACAGCACAAATGTCTCAAATTTCAACCCACTTTAATTCCCAGACACTAAATTGAGTGTCACGAAATTGTAATTAGAAAACTTATTTAATTAAAACACCATTGAGAGACTGAAGAATTATTACGACCTGCGAAACTTTTAGTGAGAGTTTGAAGTGATATTTCTGTGGAGTATTATAGCGAATAGCAATCAATAGTTTTCCATTTCTTTTTGGAAAAAGTATATGTTATATCATTATAATGCATATTTTACTTTTATAATCATGTTGCAATATTCCTCTAAAATCTCGTCGCATATTTCTCCATAATATTTTTACATATTTCACTATAATCTTGTTGCCTATATCACTAGAATCTTGATACCGTATTTCAAATTAAAATTGCTGCCTATTTCACTATAATCTTGTTACAATATTTCATTATATTCTCGAAGCCTTATTTTACTAATTATAATCTTGTTGCAGTTTACTATTGAAATGTTGTTGCAATTTTGCATTAGAATCTTCTTGTCAAGTCCTTCACACAATCTCTTTTAACAAAATTTCCAATCAATTTGTGTATATCAGTTTGTATCAGATACAATAATTTTTCTTCGCCAAACCAATTCAAATGATCGATGAATGGGAAATTCCATAATACCATTCATAGATTGAATCTATCCAATAATAGCAAACCTAGAATAATTCCATTCAATTATGACAATCATAGATTGAATTTATCTACTAATACCGTTCATAGAGTGAATATATTCATTAATTGCGCTCATAGAATGAACCGGTTCAATAATAGTGATCATAGAGATCAATTCATTAATAGTGATCATAAAGTGAATATATTCAATAATAGCGATCATAGATTGAATCTATTCAATAATAATCTATGCATTATAATAAATCATAGTGTGAATGTAGCTAATAGTAGCGATCATAGAGTGTTCAACTATGTAATCAGTGTTGAGAATGAAAAAGATTTAAACATTTGGAACACATCTCTTCTATATTTGGCTTGAAAATGGATATTTAAAAGCCCTTATAACAATTAAATTGTGAGCGAGTCTTTGATCAAGGCCAGTTTCATCTCCAAAGCTAGATATTATTTCTGATCTTTCTAGGGTTAATGAATTGAATATACCAGAGATGATTGACAATATGCATCATTTTAATATTTTAAATTAGGGTAGTCGGATACTTTTTGTCGTCACTGTAGTTTCTAATGAAAATATAATTTTAGAAGCAATTATAGTCAATAAGAGATGTAAAACAATCATTTCAGGTGAAGAATTCAGTAAATCTCCAATTACACTTCATTTGTCACAATCTAAAGAATCAAATTAAACTAATAGGATCCTCACTCAGCAACACATTAATTGCATTCGATTCTATTATTCTGTGTCAATCGAGTAGAGGAAGATTCAGCTTTGTCACTTAATTGAATTTTGGGAATAGAACCTCCATGATCAGCAGTTGAAAATTTAGCAGTTGAAAATTTAGAGGATAAGACAGATTTACTTATTTGAGTGAATACTCTGTAGACTGGAGGATAAGACAGATTCTCATGTTGTTTTGGATGGTGTTTTGAATCCTTTTGGATTTCCCATTCCATCAAGTATATTATCTCAATTAGATCAATCTGTCCCCTCCTTTAACTTCCAATTTCAGCTAATATATTCACTCAATTAGGTCAATCTGTTTTATCTTTGAACATCACATTCACCACAAGTATATTCTCACGATCTATATTTCAAAATAAAAAAGATGGATGTCCATTGCTTCCTGTACATAACTTTTTCTATCAATTTAGATCCATCTGCTATGGAAGCGAAAATAAAATGCCTAGAAATATTTCCCTACAATAATATCATCGCTATCGCTCTGAATTTAAACTGCTTCATTTATTCCAAGACTTTTCCATTTTATCAGCAATAACTATTTTTTATTTTAGGTGTGCAGATTCTATTTGGTCTGAGAGATATTTGATCCTATTATTTCAGGTCTGAGTGTTTTCAGGATTTTAATTCAACTAGGAATGAAAAAACCAACAATTTTTATTTAACAGTGAAATTAAAATATTAGACGATTAGAAAAAATACATTGTAGAGTAGAATACAACAATTCAGAGCAGGTTACATTTCATTTAATGAAAACTTGATAATTTAAAAGTAATTTGAAAATATGAGACTCTCAAACCTCAAGTTGTTTATTTGAAAGAGGGAAAATGAGAAATGTTTACTATATTTTCTCTATTTATGATTGATGAGCTTGATAAAATTCTTATATAATATATGAATATCTTTTAGAATTGAGGACATCTCTCACAGAAAAAAGTGAATGCGTTGGTAGTAATTTGAGGTTGGTATTAAATACATCTTCAGCAAGAAAAGATATAGAAGTAATCGTAATCTGATATCATGATTTTGCCCAGATTTTGTTTAATGCACATTTGTGTTCTGGTATGGTAAGTAGAACAAATCTGATATATCATCTTTTGTCAAATAACTTTTTTTCCAATCGCACCCTAGACGATTTGCAAGACTCATTTTCCTTCGAACTAAGATTCTCTACCGATCAATGAGTCATTCATTTGTCATACTTTGTGAAAGTTAGGAAACTAGAATGAAAGAAATTTTGTGATAAATTCAAAATATAGTTATTCATGTTAATGTTTTAATCGTTATTTAATATATTCTTCAAACAATAAATTTCCTAGTGTATATATTCAGTCAACAAATAAATCCAAGTATGCATTTACTTCATGCGTTAATTTCATTATGACATTTTCCTTTGATAGGATTAATTTGCATGTGAATATTAAAACAATAAAATTTGAATTATATATTTCCAACAACTGGATATAACACTCCTTCAAGCGGGAATTGAATTTTTTGGTGAATATTAGTCTTTACGCTGTTCTTTCACTAACTTTTTTGCCTTTTGTCATTTGGCCTCTTTTGCCATTTCTGGTGAATATTAGTCTTTACGCTGTTCTTTCTCTAACTTTTTTGCCTCCACATGGTTATTGTATAGATTTTTTTAACCCTTATTTGTGTCGATCTCCTAAATATTCTCTTATGATAATATCTTAGATTATCCATGCGTGATATTTTTTGTATCAATTTTTGTAAAATTTATCATGTTCTGTTAGATGGACTATCGTCCAAAAAGTAACGGTCTATAACTACACAAAACTTCCCAATTTATATAGTTTGTTCTCTGATTTTATTACAATTGGAACGGGTCCCCGGTGTTCTAATTGAATTGAATTTTGTTTGGAACCTTGTTCAAATAAATATATTGCATAATAAAAGTGAGAAAAAGTTGATGAGCTTGCAGTGAAACATAAGAACTTTTGATGTCAATTATAGTAGCTTAGCTGGTTTTCATGATAGACTGTTGTTGGAAATTAATTTTTATGGCTACTGACGGAAATGGGAAAAATAATCAGATTCTTTCAGAAACGCAATAGCTGTCACTTTAATTAATTCTGGTGATAAGGCTTTACCCTCCAATTACTGAATTATTGTAGTCTTAATTGAAATTTTTTGGAAGAACTCCGGATTAATTAAAGAACTGAACTCATTTTTGAGCAGATTCTGAAATATGATAGACAATCAGTTTGGTTTAATATATCGTGCAGCACTACTGAGGCTATTTTTGAATTCTTAATTGATTCACATACATCTCTCAAAATGTAAGATCATTCTATTATAGTCAGAATAAGATTCTCCAAAAAGTTCAAATAATACATCATGGGGTGCTGCCTGACAATCTAGAGTCTAGACTATCATAAAAAAAGTTGAAATGAAGAATCAATTTAAGAGTTAAAGGCGGAAAAATGATTTTTTATCAAATAAATCTTATATAACTTATTTGAATTGATCTGCTTCCAAACTGACAACAAAATCACATTATTCTTTTGTCACACCATATACGTTAGACAATCACCACCTTCTATTCACCGCCGGTAAGTTAACCACCAGTAAGTTCACCACCCTCAATTCACTGCTTGAAAGTTCAACTCCCTCAATTCACCCCCAGAAAGTTCTTGCACTCAATTCACCGCATGTAAAGTTCACCGCAAAACAATAATTCACCGTAAAAACAATTTATTTCATAATGAAACAATGATATGAAAAATTAGAAAATAATGAGAAACTAAATTTGCGTAAAAATGCAGGCTTGTTTAAAGGAATATCAAATGAATATTACCTACAGAAAATTTGAAATTGAAATTATTTATTATTACTCAATATATGAAATATATATTATTATTGAATATAATAAACAGTATATTATTACTGGAAGTATTGAGATAATTATTTATTACTGAATATAATAAACAATATGTTATTACTGAAAGTATTGAGATAATTATTTATTACTGAATATATTAAACAATATATTATTACTGAAAGTATTGAAACAATATGTTATTTCTGAATATATTAAATAATATAAGTTAACTAACGATAGTTGATTCGACAATAAATCTTTTGGGGTAGTATTTGGTTATATTGTGTGTGTTTTAGGATCTTGATCCTTCAGTGGCTCAAGATTCCTTGGTTACTTCTAAGATGCGTGACTCGGACGGCCAGACAGAGGAGGACATCGTAGGTCTCCCAAATGTGGAATGTATATATCCATGTTAAAGAAATGAGACCAAAACCAACAATAATGTCGAAGGGTGGCATAGAACTTTTAATAAAGAATTGACTTCGGTACATACAAATATATGCAAGTTTTATGACTGGATCAAACAAGAGAAAAAACCTAAGTGAAATCTTAATCGAACCATAAGGTGCTGTGAAATGCCTACCAAGGGAAGGCAGGCCTACATTCAAACTGCTGCTCGTTTAAAAGACTAGTGTTGGCCTACTATAAAAATTTCGATGTTGTAGAATATATACGAGGCATTGCACATAATTTAAGTTATTAATTTTTAATTATTACAATGCATTGTTTCCTGTTAGTATTTGTTTTTGTTATTTGAAATAATTTTATAACCACAGAAAATCATAGATTAAATAGATGAGTTTTCTTTTAGACGCAATGTGAAAATTATTTGAATATTTTTCCTATTCATTATAATGTAAAATACATCCAGTTTTCAAACATTTTATTAACCTTGATGAATAAGAAATATCAATAAACATAACTTGAATTAAATTTATATATATGCGGTGAATTGAGTGGCTGTGAACTTTCCATTCGGTGAATTGAGTGTGTGGTGACTTTCCGGTGGTGAATTGAGGGTAGTGAACTTTACTGTAATCGTATTATATAGTTGTACAATGTACAGTGAAACTCCCGAGTAAATTACGATATATCGTTTCTTACATAACTCAAGGGTCACTACATATCTCGGGAGCACAAGATTGTTTTATCTAGTTTTATCATTTCTGATAACATCTCATAATTCTGTAAATAATTCCATTTCTTATGATTATTCTTTTCCAAACTAGAAATCTTTAATAATTCATCCCTGACGTAACTTTTCTGTTATCAGACTCAGTGTGATATTCAAACATGGGAAGTCGAATTACAGATGGAAAAAAGGTCATCAATATTCGTAAAGTTTGGAGAGTGGAAATGCTGCTTGAACAGGTTTCGAAATAAGGATTTCTCCTCCTATAAAGTGTTCAAATTTTAGACTCTTCTCAAGAAATTTGTAAATATCTTATATAAAACTCATATCATTAACATGAAATAAGTTGATGGGGAAAAATTTATTCTTTTTATCTTAAGCCAGGTAATAGTATTTTATTGAGAAGATATTTATAAGATTATCTAGATAATTTTTTCTTCAGTGAAAATATTCAAATCATTAAACTTAGTACATTGCATTTAAATATAGATAAGATATTAGTTTTTTAATTATATCAGAATCGAATCATGCAACAACAAAAAATACCAACACAATATATTTCAATCTTTACCAACAATACAAATACAAATATTTTAGTATTGAATACAGTCTGCTATGTTGTTATTGATTGAAAATATTCAAACTCAACGGGAAATCCATATTATTAGAGGTTATTTAAACTGTGCGTTGAGAGTTTTTTTCAGATTTCAAGCCTTCGAATAGAAAGATTTCTATTCATCATCAGGAGAAGGGTGGAAAACCTGAACCTGGCAATTTTGCCAAGTTTAGGTTATCCACCCTTCTTCTTATGATGAATAGAAATCTTTCTATTCGAAAGCTTGAAATCTTAAAAAAAACCTTCAACACAGAGTTTAAATAACCTGTAATAATGAGTTGGTATTCCTGTACATATTTAGTCCACTCATTCCATTATCAGAAGAAATCTGTTCTTTTCTCAGTGACTGACGCTAGAGGAAAATTTTCCAGAAGCGATGCACCCAAATGCAAACTGGTGGAGCTTGAAATTACAATTTTGGAAACATGGGAACAATTTATTGTGAAATAATGAATAACTTATGGTGAAATATTTTGCAATATCAAGGCAAAAATGGGGATTATATTAATATAATATTTAGCATTTATCTAATTATGCATTGAAATATAAAAGTTTTAAACCTCCAATATAAAAGTTTTAAAAATATATAATTATATATGTTCAATAATAGGATGACTTTGGAACTGCAAAAAATGACTAAAGTCAGAAAATTCAATGCAGTTCAGGAGAAATATGATTTTATATCCGTTTGAAACGATGAAAGAAGATTTATTTGAAGTCATGCATTCATGATGGTAACTTTACTGTGTGTTTCAAAAGTTCATTTAATATTGATAACTCTTTCAAATGTCAACACTATCAGAACAAGTTGTATATACATTCTTATCAGTTATTGTAAATTAAAACTATATTTTGATTAGATAATATGAATAAATATTAGAGGATATACAATATCATGATTAGAATATAATTAAATAATATAAATCATGATAATCTCTATTTTATTCCTTCATGATGCTATGTGCAATTCTTTATGTGATTTATTTGATTAATATATTTTATGAGTTTCTTATTATTGTTCCAGATTTAATTTCGAAATGTATCAATTGATTAAAGAATTAAGGTTCTAGCACGACTCGCCGCCGGACAATTCGCCGCTGGACAACCCGCCACGGATAAATCGACGTGAGGACAACTCGCCGCTAGGACAACTCGCCACCAGGACAACTCGCCGTGTGATTTATGTTTTGCCGGCGTATAGATCATTTACATATATTTATAAATATTATAAATTTGAACACTGATTTGTTTCTATACGATCAAGACTGACGCAAAACAGTACTTGACAAAATACATCATTTCAATTAATTATTTTCCTTTATATCTGTGAGAATATTTCAGGCTGCAAAAAATATTAGAGTTATTAATATAAATTAAGAAGTATTCAAAAAGAAGGTTTTCTTTTTGACGTAAAAAGGAAATTAAATACAAGGGACAGGAAAAAAAAGTCAGAAATGCTCATTGATGCAGAAAAGCTACTTCGTGGATGCAATCACTCACCCAGGAAAGATATGAAAAGGAACACAAGCACCGATGACTGCACTCACGAATAAAAGAGGAAAATGAAGAGGTTATAGTAAATTTAAATTATTAGGCTACCAAAGACAAAAATCTAAGACTTCGTAGTTGAATAACCTTTATATGCACTGATGTACTAGTTTTAAACTCAAGTAATTTTTATAAGTCATTAAGAGTATTAAGAAGACACCTGAACTTGTTCTCTTTTCAATAGCAAATTATTTTTAGCAACAAACTTTCAAATAGAACGAAAAAAATTGTATTGTTAATTTACAACACACACACTATGTTTATACAATTATATTTAAAAAAATATTACAACTAACTTTTGAAATGGAAAAGGAAACATTTTCGAATTCAGCTCAGAAAATTTGATAATTGATTTACAACACGCAGCTTATATTTAAAATATTTTCATGAATAGATGGTGTATATGGCAGCAAAATATATATCCCTCGGCGAGTTGTTTTGGCGGCGAATTGTCCTAGCGGCGAGTTGTCCTAGCAGCGAGTTGTCCTGACGGTGAATTGAACGCGGCGAATTGTCCGGCGGCCAGTTGTCCGGTCACCGAGAATTGAATACGTAGAGCTTGGTGTAGAGTCTCGATGGAGGAAACATAATTTCTCATGATTAAGAATGGAAAAATGGAAGAAAAACAAAATTATCTGTGTTGTGAAACAATTTGATGTATTCCAGTAATGAAATCAAAAATTAAAACAGATAATTCAATCAAATAATAAACGATGAATAGAAATAAATTTGTTAAATTTAAAGTTCAATTCCCAAATGATAATTTATTCACAGCTTCTAGCTTGCGGTGCTTCTAACAGAATATTAAAGTGGAATTAATTTAAAATGCAAAGGCACTGAAACACGTACAGAAAAACATGGAGAAAACATTCCAGAATCGAGTTACACTCTTCCAATAAATCTAATTGATGTTGTATTTTATGAAATGTACACATTTCATAACACCTTAACTAAGTTTAACGTTTAATACTCAGTGGTATAATGATTAAAGTATCTTCAACCCATTATCGGGCCAATGAAGAAATGAAGTGAAATTTGAAATTTTAATTATGAGTTTAGATACAAAATTCATTTCTAAGACACTTTTATTCATGTGCATTTTTTCATTATATGCATAGTTTTCATGGAAATTTGATAAATTGAAGTGATCATATATGGCATACAGCCCGGTTCCCCTAAAACGACAAGTGATCATATATGATCACTTGGGCTGGATAGGGTACATCAAAAAAATTATTATAATGAAAAGAATATTGTATATTAGGTACATTTCCTTTCATTTAGTGAGAAAAATTCTGATATAAAATATAACACTATAGCTACTATAAAATAATGCTCCATTTTAATTGAAACAATAATAATGAAAAAAAATTATGAATGGTAAGAATGTTAATTTAATCTAGTATATGTGTCATCTAACGGCATTAGAAGACACTTTAGACATTCGAAATTAGAAACTGCTACGTCAGAGAGCTGAAAAATGATAAAGTGTTGTTTATTCGAAACATTTTCAGTGAGACTGATGGTAGCTAGGTTTAGAAGTACTTTCATACTCATTCAAAAACAAATGTACATTGCTGACGGAATAACAAAAGTATGAATGTTCATGATTTCTTTATTCGCTGTCTATATCTTATCCATTTACCCTCCTGCCCTTATTCTATTTCTCTCTGTGATATCATACAGTAGCGAGCATCAGTTAAGGGACAGTGAAAAAAGTTTAACATTCTTGTTCATTGTGAAAGAACTAGACAACGAAAATACGTGAAACTTGACAGCATTAAAGTTACACATACTGTGGGTATTTGGTAGGAATATTAGCAAAATCCATAACATTTTTACCAAAATATTTAACTTCTGCCATCAGAAATTGACACCTAGCAAAAGTTAAGGGACAGTTATTAATAAACGGGTATAAACTTAATAATCTTAGTTTAAAAGACTGGTTCAATGTATTAAATTGTTACTAAAGGTCATCAAGTTATTGGAACAAAACCATCTTCACCATTACACCTGCTACTCGGAATCAAGTATCTGTCTGTGATAAAATTCTTTTTTTTTTACCATAACAAGGATGGAAAGTCACTTTCTGAAATTACAAGCATCATATAAAGATATAAGAGTGTTGTGCATCGCATTGTTAATACTTTCAAAGAGTGAGCTTCAATTGATGCAAAACGAAAATCAAGAATACCAGCAAAACCTACCCTCAGATAAAATCGTGCCATGGTGAGACCGTGCATAAACGACCATTTCAAGACTGCTGCAGGTATTTCTAGCCAAATGAGTAAAACACATGGTCTCAGTGTCTCCAGATTCACAGATTCTACAAGTTTGAACAGGGTAAGATTAAAAGTCAGGATGCATGCATCGAAGCCTCTGATATCAAAAAAGAAACAAAATGCAAAGCTTCAGTTTGTCAAGGAGCGAGTCGTTTGGTCAAAGGAACAGTGGTCCATGGTTCATTTCAGCGACGAATCTAAGTTTAATGTGAACGGAAGTGACAGCAAAATGTACCTTCGAGGTAATGTGGGTGAACGACTGACCCTGAAGTTCGTTTAGAGAACTGTAAAACCTGAAGGCATTAGCTTGATGGTCTGGGAGCAACTTCTCATCCACCATTGCATTCAATATTTGCAATCACTTGATGCTCAACCGCGGATTTTGATGAAAGACAATTCTCCTTGTCACATGGCTAAACCTGTGAAAGCATGCATAGAAAGTAAATGAGTTTCTCTTATTAGCTGGCCTGCTCAGAGCACCAAATTGAGCCCCATTGAAAACATTTGGAAGGTAATTGGTGATGGTGCTCAAGAATGCAATCCCAAAAATCAGGATTAATTGTGGGGATTCCTGAAAGAAGATTGGCAGAAGATAACATCATAATTCTGCTACAAATTTATTAACTCATGTAATAATCGATGCAATTAGGTTATCAAAAATAAAGGACTCCTCACAAAATGTTAATTTTGTATATCTAATTAGCCAAGGGTTAATGCAATAACAACTGTTCCTTAACTTTTGCTCGGTGTCATTTTTGGTCTCTGATGGCAATAGTTGAATATATAAGTAAAAATTTGTTTGATTTTGCTAATATTTCTACCAAACACCCACAGTATGTGTAACTTTATTGTAGGTAAGTTTCACGTATTTTCGTTGACTAGTTTCTTTGCAATAAACAAAAATGTTGAATTGGTTTCACTGTCCATTAACTTATACTCGCTACTGTAAGTTTCTCCAAAGCCTTCTCATTTTGCTCTTTCACCTTCACCACCTCTTATATAGCTTCAATTTCTCTTCTCATCTCTTCTCTGTACTTCCCTAATGTGTCTTCTTCGTCATCTTAATCATCTTCATCAGTTTCTTGAGTGTCTCTTTTTCTTCATTCATCTAACTATGATGACCAGGTGATTGAATATTTCCCATTCATATTCCTTTCCCTTCCCGTCATTACCACTCTCATGTCTCTGGCAATACCAGTCCTCCTTAGTAGTGTAGGTTGAGGGTGTTTTCTACAGGGGGGATTCTTGCGTGGCTATAATTAGCATATTCGTGGGTGGTAATTGTATGTTTAAGAGGGGGAGATTGACAGGTGAAGAGATTGATGAGTGAAAAGGGTGGTTTTTATATAATTCTGTGTTAAATTGTTACTTAGAAAAAAAGGATAGTTTGACAGGTGTAATAAATGTGTTGATGAAATACATATATGTAAGTTTGGTGTAATATCTAAGATGTGTAATTGTGAATTTATTTGTTATATAGAAAAAAAAGGAGTGTGTGACAGATGAGTAATGATTTATTTGAAAAGGATAGTAATTTAAGATGTGTTATTTTTTTCCAATCGTTATGATTTCAATGTGATATACATAGAATTAGTATTAATTAAATAAATAGAAATGAAATAGAACTGTTTAGTATATGGAACCAACACAAATTGACATAGTTCACCCAATTAAATTTTCTTTCTAAATGTACCATATAGAAAACGATAGAATGAACAGAGGTGGGTATACTGTTCTAAAAAATTTTAAATGTTATTATTATAATATAGACGGGTAATAATTGAAAAGGCTAGTAATTTATTTTTTCCAATCGTTATGATTTCAATCTGCTATACATAGAATTAGTACCAATTAAATAAATAGAAATGAAATAGAGCTGTTTGGTATATGGACCAAAAAAAAAAAAATTGACATAGTTCAACATATTAAATTTTCTTTCTAAATGTACCATATAGAAAACAATAGAATGAACAGAGGTGGGTATACTGTTCTAAAAAATATTTTAAAATATAGTTTATATGAAATAATATTATTTAAGATATAATGTAGGCTCCTTCCATCCATCCATCTTCTTCTTCTTCTTGGGTTCCAAGAGGTGTTGTCCAGTGTAGTTTCAATAAAATAACATACACCTCTAGTGATCGCCAATTTGACTTTAAACAAGTTAGCGATCAGAAGAGGTGAATATATTTTATTATTTTCTCACAGAAGAACCAACTACTTAATGCTAAAGAAATTTTCTAAATCAACTTAAAAGAATATTACATTAAAAAGACATTTTCTATATATATATTACAATGAATTCACCAACACTGAATATTAATACATTAATTTAAAAAAAAGAAATTGAACATTTTAAAAGTAAATGTGTATTATAGAAAAATTCACTTATTAAATCATTCAGGTAGACCCTGCATTAAATCGTTCAGGTAGAGCCCACTTCATCAACGTGTCCAGCTTGATCTTCTTACACTTTTGCATTGCATATCTTCTGATGACATCTTCTAGATATTCATCACTGATCTCATCTTCGTCTTTCTTCACTTTCTTCCTCTTCTCTCCAACCACCACGACGTCTTCAGAAAGATTTTCATTTTCCTTCCCTAAATCAATAGGAATGGCTTTCCTTGGTCTCCGAGGTACAGTAGCTCTTTTTCGTTTAACAGGTGGTGGGTTTTTGTTTTGAGTAATATTATTATTTGCAGGAGTAATTTTGATTCTCTTAGGAACAGTTACTCCAGTAATGTTTGGTGTTGAAGACATGTTTGAACATGAAGGAACTAGAATATGATAAAATAATACCCATTAAAATTTATATCATTTTTTTTTATTTGATTCGAGATAACACTATCAACTGAATGTTGCATTCGCTATTCGAGAGGATTGAAATAATTAATATAAAATATACACACACACACCTGGTTCAAGTTGTGTTAAAATCCCATAATCATCTGGTAATGTTCCATTTTCAAAGGCTTCTTTCAAAGTCACCAGAGACTCAGTTGCAACTCTCCCCATCTCCTCTGCACTCAAATGTAAATAATGCTTTTGTGATTCTATAAAAAATATATAATTTAATCACACACCACACATCCAATCAGTTTATTTGATCAAATAAATTTATTCATTTAAATAATGATAAAAAGATAAACTCACCAATTTCCTTTCTCTGTCTGTTGACATCACTTTCCTCAAAATCAAACGCTGGTACATTAGAACAAATTTCTTGTAATTCACACTGACTAAGATTTTCTTCCATTTTATCACTCACTCGCAGATAAACACACTGTCAACACTTCCACTAGAAAGCTATCTCCAAACTGAATGATTTTTACAATTTTCTAAAGTCATTTATACCCAACAGTGGATTAGGCTTGGGTATCCATGAGCTTTTACCCCCAACTGAGCTATTCTGTTACCTAAAATAATACCAACCCTCACGAACAACATCCCACATAAAAACTTCTTCAGGAAATATCATGCTAACTTAAAATATTATAGTTACATTATACACCATACAATTGTGATTACATTTCCCTCAGAAAATTTCCCACTTAATTTTTTTTTTCTAGGATTCACCCCACCCCCTGATATCACCTTTTTGTTTTGAATATATCCCTTATCTATAGGTATGATATCAAGTATATCTTGTACACCAGGTACAACTCTTGATCGCTTCACCAGTAAACTTCGTAACAAATCCTCAATTCTGAGAAAATTTGTGAAATTTTTATGTTTAATGAATCCATATTTCGATATTGTAATATATTGTAATAAATGTTGTAATAATGATTTTCCCTCCTCACGATATTTATCAGGTAATGTATTAATTATTGTTGTTATATCCTCATCAGACACACCTTCACTCTCACCCTTGTCAAATTGTATTCCATCATTTCTCGAATCTCGCATTCCCACATTTCTCACACTTTCCTCATCCCCCACCGAATGCATTTTCTCATATTTCTCGGGAGATTCTTTCTCAATTTTCTTTTTCTGTGATAATAACTGCAATTTCAACTCGTCAGGTAAATGTTCATCTTTTACAATTTGTTTTTTTTTCCAAATCACCTCCATCTTCTTCTTCAGATATTTTTTTTTCACATAATTTGATCATATTCTTATATTCCTGTGCATTAATTAGATAAAAGAATTTCATTTTGTAATATTGGGAGCAATGTATTCAATATGTGCAGGCCTTGCAATCCCACCTAGAGCTTTCGTTTTTCACTAGCCTTTATTGCACGAGAGGATAATTTGCGCAATATTTTGCTCACTCTTTTTAAAATAGTTTTAACTCTATTTTTTATTTTCAAATTCCCATTCAAGATATTTATACAAGCTTCACTCAACAATTTTAACTCATTCAATTTGATTGACTTTATATAACCAACTCGCTCTCTATTAGTTTTTGTTATCAATTTTTTCACAAGAGTTGAAAGTCTTTTTACTCCAATTTGTTCACCCATCGGTTTTTTGAAAAAGGATAGTCCACGTACCGTATAAGGTATCTTTTAATTCCACGTTTTTTATGTGTTTTAACAATTTCGACCCTATATATTCCTGTATTCTCAACGGGGATTAATTCTGATTTATAGAATTTCCCCTCTATTCTCTTATTTTCCAAATCAACCAGTGAGTAAGTAATGGGATGAGTTTCATTTACTCCATCTATTTTAAATATCTCTTTAGTGTTTCTGAGAAAACTTTCCTTGAAAAACTTGTGTTGTGTGGTCCCAGCCGCCACTAAACGCACGTGTGTGCCCACACTTAACGTGTTAGATAATGAATCATAATTTATTTTGCTTCGATTTTTATATATACTTTTAAATGCACTTACTATTTCCCGCCACTCAGTGGTTAAATGAACATCAGTAGGGGTTTTATAATCCAACCATCTATGCTTAGAATGGTTATATGTATCCACTAAAATAGATAGCACATCAATGTATCTTTCGGTATTAAATTCTGTAATATATCGCATTATTTTCATCTTCAAAGTTCTTATCACCCTTTCAGCAAGTGAAACCTTGATCTCTCGATTGAAAGTGTTATATCGACATATTTTATTTTTATTTAATAATTCATTAATTGCATTCGATTTAAACTCTATTCCTTCATCTGTGAGCATTTTTGAATATTTATATATTGAATTTGAAAAAAAATGTCTCATTTTAGGTACTATATCTTTACTTTTCAATGATTTTACCATATAAACTGATAAATATCTACTAAATATATCAATGAAAATCAACATATACCCACAATCATCATTTTGTTTTTCATACCCCCTCAAATACGCTATATCAGAACAAACAATTTTTCCAGGTCCAGAAGCAATGAAAGGACGTCTTTTAAATTTTTTTCTTGTTATTTTATGAAGTGTGTATGAATCTTTAGAATTCAAATACTTTACGGGGTCTTCAACCCCTGCTTGTTTTAATTTTGAGATAGACCCCAACCCAGCAGGGTGAGTCAAATCTCTATAAATGTTTTCAGGGTTTATATCTGTATACATGTCTCTAAACTTTCACCAAAAATGTTTGTTCGGATAAGTAATTTTGAATCTGGATCTTTGGTAAAATCTATCAATAAATAACGATATTTTTCTTTCAATACAATCAACTTATACAACTTTAAAAACATATCTCGTTTTTCCTGTGGTAGAAAAGTGGTTGAAAAGTGAAGCACCTGTCTACTATCCCTCATTCGCAAGAGAACTATATGAGTTGAATTTAATGAAATGCAACGGAATTCTTTGCTCGGAAGAAAATATTTTGCGTTAAAAGTATAGCTGAAACCTTCTTATGCCTTCCTTTAACGAACACTTCCGCCGCGAGTTTCAATTTCTTTATATCATAGATGATATCATCATAAATTATCAATATCGGTGATAATCCATCGTGATCTAATTCAACATTAAATCCATCATCTCGAATAACACCTGCATCTTCCACACACTCTAATTCTGAACCAACCACTATAATCTTATCAAATTTATGTTTGTAGAGTTGAATTAACTTCGATGTAAAATAACTCTTTCCACTACCTGAAAACCCACCAATTAAAACCCTAGCGCATTGATTAAAAATATCAACTTCATCAGACTGAATCCTATCCATTACTACACTAGTGATAACAACACCCATCTATTTTATATGATAATGAAACATTACAATTAGAACATTACAATTTATTGAAAACTTATTATTATACATAATCAATCTCTATTAACTAACACTTCATCAACTTTGATATTCAACTCGTCATGTAACTCCCTCATCCATGATATTTCTTTTCCTGTTTGAATGAGCTCAGAAGTGATAGACTCTATTTTTCCCTCTATCGTAGAGACCTGTGTATTGAGTGTAGTCACCGCATCCACACGTTCACGAAGATGAAACAGATGTTCACATATTTTCTCAACTTGAATTGTAATGTTCTTTTCATTCCTCTTCATTGACTCCTGAATTTTGTTAAATTTAATATTGAACTCTGATTCAATGTCTCTAAAATCACGTTCAACGACTGCAATGGTTGCACGTTTATTAATCCCATTCTTCATATACTCTACTTCACCACTGAGTTTCTCTTCTAATTCTTGCAATCTTGAATATTCTATCTGGGATTGAGAAATCAACTGTCGAATATCATCAACCTCATTATTGATTTGATCAATAGCTTCATTCATCTTGATTTCAATCCCTTCATATTTATGTAGTGATTTATATCCATTACTCTTTTCAATTGTATCGATGAGTTTCTTAAGCACCTTAACACCAGTGAATAAAAAACTCTCCAACACTTTAATAATACATTCATTTTCATTACTCTGGACATCCATCCTTCAATGTATCTATTCAATGACTGATTGAATATTATTGAAGCAAATCTATTTATTGCATGTATTTGAGCATGTACAGACAGCCAAACATTTTTTATTGTACATTAAGGATGGACAGAAACTTATCTCACATCTATCTACACCAATCTCTGCGAGAATTCTTTCAACTATTCTATCATTGCTTCTAAAATTGTCTGAAAAATGGGATAGTATTCTTTTCATACTATATTCTTTATTTAGATAGAATGCAAAATAAAGGCAATAAAGACCACACACTAGTGAGTCATTTGATTGCAGCTGAGTTTTCACAAAACTTTTCACATTAAACTTCATGTAACATTTAAAAATATTTCCACCATAAAAATAGTTTTTTTTGCATAACTATCAACAAATATTACATTATCATTAATATCAAAGTAAAACATCACCCAATGCCCCAAAATATTCGGGTTAGAAATAACATTAACTATGTATATCCCTCTGTTTTTTATTTGCAAACTGTCGTTTGTGAATATCCCCTGAAATCTACCTCCAATTTTCAAAAATACGGATTCTAATTGTTTTGAATTCATATTAAATTATTGGTTCTAACTGATTTCCGTGAATCTATTTGTACGATACCATTAATTACACCCACAACGAAAATAACCACATTCTCTGTAAGATTAACAGAAAGTTGTGCAGAGAGTCTCATATTACCTCTACGCTCTAACGAGAGAACCTCACTTGAATTAGTGGATCTTAAGTCGAATGTGAAAATGCTTTTACCACTTTTGAAATTTTCATATGTCAACAAATGATCTTTTCCCATTAAATTCTCCAAGGTGTGATTGAAGAATCGTGCTGGTTGTGATGGAATAGATCCCGTGATAGAACTTGTAACGTTCCCATCAACCTCCAATCGCAGGGAGTTTATGTTGCAATGATCAAAATACCCAGAATTCTTCTTTAAATTCCCATTCAAGGCATCTTGAGACATCATGAATACAATAACTTGATGTGGTATAATACCATCAAAAATATTGTCTAACACGATATTACTACTCCCTTGTGGTATAATACTATTCTTTATCACAGGACGTGAGTATAAATATTCCACAAAACTATTTTCCAAGGTTAAATTTTGTGAAAGGCTCATGAGAGCTGAAGGTTGTGGGATTATCTTCTTCATCCATATTTTAGCCATAGTAATCTTATACTTGAAATTTTCATCAGTGTTTGTCCCCAAAACAACTGCGTTGCTAGCAAGATCAAATCTTATCCTCATATCAACACCATTAAGAAGGTAAAAACCTGAATCTGCTAATTCTATGTTCAATGGTGCTATTGTATGAATTCCTGTTACGCAATCAGCTTGGATGCTTTTTTCATCGTTTTTTGAAGAGGCGAGAGTGAAATTATTTGCGATATACGTATGTGGGATTTTGTTATCAAGAGCTTTATAATACATATTCCGACCATGACTACTCATTTCATCCTTCGATAGACTTAAATGGTGTTTTACAACAGTCCACAACCCAAAGAATGCATTTGATTCACATTGAACACTATTCAAAAAAATAGAACTCTTTGCCAATATTCGATGAGCGAATCCATCAACTAGAGTAACGTTATCCGTGGCTTCTATCGCTGATCCATCTGTCTTTGTAATCGAAACCTTCAATTCTATTGATAATGTATCCAAATCAATAAATTCTTGATCACTACCATTAATATTGAATTCAATGTAATTATCTGTTATTGCTTCACTATTAATATTCACATTGGATGGTAAAATATCCCTTTCATATCGTGATGAAATACCAGCCTCTAACTTATATATCCTTTTATCATTTGGAAATAAATTCGAGATGGCATTGTGATACCTCGTTGTTGGAACTGATAAAGATCCCATGTCCTGACTTGTGTCCGTCTATTGTGGTACTATGCCCAAATCAGATAGGGTGGGTATTATATATAAATTAACCGCTAACATATTCACAACTGGAACTTATTTGTATTGAAAATATCTTTTTTTCTTTTGCATTTTTTCTGGTTATTTTTCCTCTTTACAATTTGTTTCTTTGAACTAGTTTTTTTCTTCTTATTTCCCCCTCCTCTAGCTTTTTTAGCAACACGTCGCCCCATGTTAACTGCTGTCTCCAACCCTCGTTCTTTTAACACACGTTTAATATTTCTTCCCTGACCAACATCATCAGCTACATTTTTCGCAAAATTACCAACTTCAGGGAGAATTATACTCTTGATAAATGGAAGTGCATAACGAGCAAATCTCCCAACAAAAGATAATAAAGACCCTCCTCTGTTGTGGTAAACTCGGATATCAGATAACCCTCCACCCCTTTTAGAAAAAAGGGTGTTGAAATCCTGTACAGAGGGGGGTATATAAACCACTCGCATGCTTGAACTTTTATAAATGAGCTAAATATATAATTACACTAGTTTATATATAATTATTTGAGTTTAAAATGTAAAACACACAAAACATCTACATCTTCATCAAACAGAATCTCATTTCCATTTTGATCTGTAATTTTTATCGAAATATCTTCTATTAAAGTATTCTTTACCCCTTTGTAATTAAGTTGCGGGACGAATTTCCCCCTTGCTATATCGGAGGGGATTACATCTATGATGTTGATAGATTTATCTCCTAAATGTGATGGATGAACAATATCAGTATAAACAAAAAAACACTCTATTTTTCTTGGAATTTTAACTGGGTTTATAATTAACGGGACGGTAGATTGTTCAATACCTACACCCAGGAACCTGGCCATATGCTCTGAGAACTCCCAAAACAACTCACTTGACTCATCCACTATTGTATGGTCAAGTTTTCCCAATGTAATATAACAATCATTTGTTTTAAATCTAAAAATTGGTTTCTGTGATCTTTTGGAAATATATCTTATGATTAAGAAGGAAACAAAATCATTATTTAATTGTTGTATTGCCTTAAATATGGACACTCCCGTAATATTTACACTACACAGATATTTTGAAGTGTAGAGTTTTTCAACTAATCCTTTATCATTAAAGGTTTTAATGTGAATATTTATAAAGAAATTAGGATCATATTTTTTTATGCAATGATACTCGGGTGAGAAAGCAATATTAGACAAAGCCACCACATAATCATCGTTCAAAAGTAAATTAGGTAATATTTTATTCGTGAATTGAGAAGCTTTATTATTTCTATAAATATTTTTATTCTCTTTACTAGACAAATATATATTAAAGTCTTCACCCATCATCTTGAAGACCAATACTGAATAGGATATTCACGAACATGAGGTTTTATTGAAACAAGAGAGAGATAGTCACAAATATTTATTCATACTAATATTTTTTTTTTACATAATTACATACATTGACTAATTCATTCACTCTAGTCCAAAATGCACCCTTCCTGGTTTAGATCTTCTCGCCGTTAAATCTAGAGTGTGTTCGATATGTAGGTTATGTATAGCGTGTTGAATATCTGTTCGTTTTTTACAAGGTTGAGGAATGTTATAATCACAATCAGGTATATCAGGATGCCCGAAAGCGATTGATTTTGTGTTATCAAGCCAATACCTTTTTGTGTCAAGTTTAGATAGCGCCCGCTTTGTGTTTGTAACTGTAAATAGTTTATAATCTTTTTTTCTAATGTTTACACATTCGACAGTTTTATAATTACATTCAATGTTTTTATGTATTTTCACGTAAAGATCATGTCTCATTTCATGTTGTTTACATTTATTGATTCCTTTAGCAGTTTGTTTTGTTTCATTGTCGGATGTAAGAATGGAATAGCATTTCGGTTGCAATATGCAAATTTCAGAGACTTCAGAGTTTGCAAGCTCTGATTTCAATTTCCCCAACTGTGATTTATATCTATCTGAGTGTAATTTATGGTTTGGTGGATAATTACTTAAATCTAAATGTTCTTTTAAGGACTCATCATTAAAGTGATCGGAGATCAAGAATGAGTTGGATCTTATGAAATAAGAATCCGTATCGGTATACATTAAATTGATTTTATCATTAAATCTTTTCTTTAAAACATTATAGAAAAAATTGTACATGTAATATTTACTATGTTGGAGAATATACCAGCCAATATAAATTGGTGTGTTCATTTTGATATTATCTGAAAACAATTTAATAATTACTGAGTTTTCGGAAAGAGGGATGACCTCTTTTAATAGTGGATTTCCTATATACCTCTCGAACATTGGTAATGAAGTGATTAATTTCGTATCAATCTGATTCTTACGTGCATTAAAGAGCATTTTTCCGAATACTGAATTATTCATAAGCTTCCAAATAGCACTTTCATATAAATTCTTTGAGTTTTTTCTAAGATTTATATTTTTGTTTATATAGCTACGGAAACACGACTCTTGTTTGAATTCAAATATTTTATGAATTCTTATAATTTTAATGCCTAACTTTAGATAGAGTTGAAGCAATTTAATTGAAATAAGATATTCTTTTTGCGGGAAATGTGTTGCTGTGAGTTTTTTCGTGATATAAGACTCTGACAAGTTGAGATTCTCAAATAGTTCCTTTGTGAAGGGTGATAAGTGATTAAAATCTGGTTTGAAATGATTTATCCCTAATGGAAGCTCATCAGTAGCTTTTTTAACATCATCAGGAATTTCAAAATCAATCAATAGACAATATGTGTGATCGCCATCAACATCAATGTTAGGAATGTCAAATTTTTCTATTTCATTTTGTGTGAGTTCACGCTTTTCTCCAATAGGTAGCTTATCATTCATTACTGTAGCGTATAAGCTATTAAAATCAAGAAATAACCCTTCTGATATTTCCTCATTAGGATCAAAGTTGCATAGTGATGGATTGTTAAATTTTTTATATCCCTCATTAGCTATTGTTAAACCACCCCGTATATTGGATTCGAAAAGTGATAAATCTTCAACGTTGTAAAGTAAATCGAAACTTCTTTTTGAGTTAAAAAGAGCTGAGCTGACAGCCAATGAGGGTAGTGTTATGAATTGACATGCATCCAACTCATGTTCTTTAAAAACTACATTGCGAAATTTCAAAAAGACTTCTGCAAGTAGAAAAACATCACATTGAAGATATAGTTTCATATAATCTTCAATGGATTTACAGTTTGCTTCATTGTAAACTAATTGTGCAAAATTATAATCTTCTTCAGAAACATTAGAATCTTTTAATGCACTGAAGAAGTATTTATGTTCAGGTAATTCAGATTCTTGAAGTTTAGAGAAAGAGTCAATATATTCATATGGAAATATCCCCTTCCTCAGTGATAATTGAATCACATTATCTGAATATCCTCTTTTAACTAACTCTGTCTTGAATAGATTAAAATCATGTCCTGACTTCTTCAAATCTTCTGTAAGATGATCAAGACTCCTTGGAAGAAAGCTACAGCTATCAATAAAACGAAGTGTTACTTTATCACCTGTGTCTGGACTACCCCCATATTCTACTGAAATTTGAACGATGTTTTGACCTGCTTTGCTAATGATGTTTGTTGTATTCCCCCTATTAGATAACCCGTTTAGAATGAATGAGCTATCATATTTTGAAAAGTTGTGTGCAAGTATAGGGAGTTCATATCTTTTAGTTGAAATACTTGAATTGCAACTAAAACAGAGTGTTGCTATATAATTCCCTTTTATGACTTTACCATCCCTTTTGATAACCTCCTTATCCCACCCGTGATGACGGTGTTTATCACTTCCATCTGGATGAATGAACTTATTATTACAAAACGCACAATTAGTGGCTGTATTATGTGTTTTCCAATCATTTTCACCCATTACTATATTTTTATTCCATGTGGATTTATAGATCCCTACCAACTTTTTATAATCATTTAAAATATTATCAATTAATCTACCAGCGTCATTTGTTGTTTCAATTCCTGAGGAAACAACATTATCATTCTCAGAATCCACTATTATATAGGAATATGAACACATTTCATGTTCGTGTAATATATTGCTATGTTGATGTTTTTTTAATATTGACTCGCAGTCGTAAAATGCCACATACTTACTTTTTTGTGTAGCTGCAAGTGCTCTAAACTTGTACTTCTCTTCCTCATCGGGTAATTTAATATTTTGTAAGTAATTATACTGTCTGCAAATGGTGATGTGTCTAGCATAATCCCCTGATATGGTATTGAGACAGAAAGTACAATAAGGGTTAAGTGGGCGTGTTTGATCTGTCTTTCTAGCATTGTGAATGAATCTTTGAATATCTGTTATTAAAACTACATGATTTTCTTCGTTTATCGTGGAAAGATATATATATGGTAAATTTGGATCATTCTCACTTTTACGTATTATTTTTATGGAACACCTATCATCATGGTCTTTAAGTTGATATACTATTATGTTACGATTGATGGCTCTTTCTATTTTTTTGAAATCTTCAATTGTAACTGTTCCATCATTTACTTCCGGGAATGTAAAATATTTTCCTACATTTTTCTCATAGTGTTTCTTATCTGTTTTATCTCTTTTGGGAAATGTCCCATCCTCAATCATAAAGTGTGCGATGATTGAGTATTGGACGCAGTTGGTATTAGTGTTAATGTTCAATATAGAATAACGTCCTCCTAACTTTTTGGGTGTGGGTACATATTTCCCATAGCGTTTTAATGTTCTCTCAGTGTTAAAGATGGTGAGTTTGAGACTTTTTATAGAACTAAGTGTCCACCCACTACCTTTTGTCTTAGCATTATACAGATTAGTAATTAATAAATTAATCCAATGATCTACCATCTCTATCTGAATGTCGGATTTGGGAATGTGTGTATGGTGATCATAAGATTCTATCTCACCTGTTTCTTGCAATCTTTCTAATTTTGACGTGAAAGTTACATAAATTTTATCATGAAAATTGGGAATATACCCCATTTCATGAAGAATTGCGAAAATGTTTTCATTTAAATATGGTGATAAATCTTCTGGTAGTGTAAATTCTGGCAAAAATGTAATGGTTTGTGTTATCACACGATTTTGAAAAGAAGAAGCATGATTTGAGACTATATGTGATTGTATGGGGGATTGAGGCGATGGGGTGATAGCATCTGGTATGGGAGGTTGTGGTGAGTTAACATCTGGGGATCTACCTTCATCTTCAGTAGACTCTAACCTTTTCCCCCCACCACCTATTTCATTGGTTGGTGGCCTTTCTTCCTCTAGATATTGAGCAATACCTGCTATTCTATCCATTTCTTCAGGAGAGTAATGATCTGAGATTTGAAAGAAAAAAAAAGTTATATGATGAACAATGTAAAAAAAAAGTTATATGATGAACAATGTAAAAAAAAAGTTATATGATGAATAATATAAAATAATAAATGTGTGTGTGTGTTAAGATAAAATATTCACCAGTGTTTGAGTGGTCATCTTCGATGTTTGAAAGAATGTTTTCTAGATCATCCCAATCATTGCTTGGTTGATGAGTAGTAGATTTCATTTCTTCTTCCAATATCTGTTGTGAATTCTGAAGAGATGGAAGAATGATTTCCAGATTCTCCCAATCGAAATTTGCTGGTGGTGGGGTGGGGGAATTCATTACTTTTTGCAATAATTCCAGCCCCATCTCCTTTATTTGTTCTGGTGTGTATTGATCTGTGATAAATTTATAAGAAATTAAATATGACATAATGTACTAAAGCATATTGAATAAAATGTATCGATATTAAATTATAATCACCATTGTTTGCTTGTGCATCTTCAAATTTTGAAAGAGAGTTTGATAAATCAACCCAATCAGTATTTGGATAATGTGTTGGTGAATTCATAGCCCTTTTTAATAATTGTACACCAAACTCCTTTATTTGTTCAGGGGAGAGATGATCTGAAAAAAAAGTTACTAGATGAAATTTAAAGTAATGTTGGTTTAAAAAAGTGAGATTACCATCTTCAATATTTAAATTCAAATTCATGTAATTTAATCTATACAATTAGATTTATAATACTCACCAATTGTAGATTTCTTCATTTCCCTTTGATCGTTTGAGATTTGTGTGATATTATTTACATCGTCATTTCTTTTTTCTGAAATTTTTCCTCTCTCTACAGGATAAGTGATAGAGATAATTAGAATAAATATAGATGTATATATTTATTTATCACGGATAATGCAAGTAAACTTACCACTCCCCAATTTACATTTTTTTTCAAGGGATGGGGATGATTCAAAATTTTGTTCCGTAATAAAATAAAATTCAATAAATAAAATATATAATTGTACATTAGTTGTATCGTTATTATCATGAGTAGGCTTACCATTATCTAATTTATGTTTTTTTCCATACGAGGAACACGGGTCAAAATTTTCATCTGTAATGAAAAAACAATAATTTTCAATAAATAGGCACACTTTTCATATAATCACATAAATTTTAAACAAGATTGCAAGGTTACACGCACCACACATTGTCTTTCATATACACACTTGTTTGAAACTGTATGAAGCTGTATGACCTCAATGACTCTCCCCTTCTGTGTGTATGTATGTGCGTGTCTGAGTCAAGCGAGGGGGTAGGCCTTCTGTAACCTAATCACCGCCTCTTAGATGAGAAGCTAATTAGTGTTCTCGTGTGAATCAACTGACCAACATGACAATCACACAGCTCTTTAATATTGGAGATTTTGATATATCATATGATTCACAATATGACCGAATCAAGTTTAAATACTTGGATTCGTTGATTCCATTTTCTATTCATAGCTTTTTAATGTTTTTACAATCATTAAGATTCAGATTTCCTGAAACAAATGATGAACTTTCGTTCACGATAAGACAGTTTCCATCTGCAATTGAAGTATTTCGTCTCAACGGAAGTTATGTTATAATGTTCCTTAGCTCGACTCATCCATCAAGAATGGTTATAGACGCCACGACAGTGAAAATTCTTACAACACATGTGTTATTGGAGAGAGTTGTTAACTTACAGAAAGGTGATAATCTACAGCTTCCTGGAGAATATGGAGAAACATCTGAAAGATCTTATTTTTAAAATAAAGAGGTGTATAGAATTAAGAATTAGGAATTTTCTATAGAATTATACACATTTACTTTTAAAATGTTCAATTTCTTTTTTTTAAATTAATGTATTAATATTCAGTGTTAGAGAATTCATTGTAATATATATATAGAAAATGTCTTTTTAATGTAATATACTTTTAAGATGATTTTTAGTGTTGGTGAATTCATTGTAATATATATATAGAAAATGTCTTTTTAATGTAATATACTTTTAAGTTGATTTAGAAAATTTCTTTAGCATTAAGTAGCTGGATCTTCTGTGAGAAAATAATAAAATATATTCGCCTCCTCTGATCACTAACTTGTTTAAAGTCAAATTGGCGGTCATAGGAGGTGTATGTTATTTTATTAAATCTACTCTGCACAGCACCTCTTGGACTCTAAGAAGATGGAAGGATGGACTGAAGAAGGCTACATTATATCTTAAATAATATTATTTCATATAAACTTTATTTAAAAATATTTTTAGAACAGTATACCCACCTCTGTTTATTCTATCGCTTTCTATATGGTACATTTAGAAAGAAAATTTAATTGTGTGAACTATGATATTTATTTAATTAATACTAATTCTATGTATAGCAGATTGAAATCATAACGAATGGACAAAAATAAATTACTAGCCATTTCAATTATTATCCGTCTATATTATAATAATAACATTTGAATTTTTTTTTAGAACAGTGTACCCACCTCTGCTCATTCTATCGTTTTCTATATGGCGCGTTTAGAAAGAAAATTTAATTGGGTGAACTATGTCAATTTGTGTTGGTTCCATATACTAAGCAGTTCTATTTCATTCCTATTTATTTAATTAATACTAATTCTATGTATATCACATTGAAATCATAATAATTGGAAAAAATATATTACTACCCTTTTCAAATAAATCATTACTCATCTGTCACACACTCCTTTTTTTCTATATAACAAATAAATTCACAATTACTCATCTTAGATATTACACCAAACTTTCATATATATATTTCATCAACACATTTATTACACCTATCAAACTATCCTTTTTTCTATGTAACAATTTAACACAGAATTATATAAAAACCATCCTTTTCACTCATCAATCTCCCCACCTGTCAATCTCACCCCTCGATCACCCCACGCGAATATGCTAATTATAGCCATGCAACATTACCACGTCCTAATTATAGCCTTGCAACAATACCATGTGTAATCAATACCCTGAACCTACACTACTACTGTGGTGTCTCTCCCTGCAAATATGGCGCTCTCCATTCTCAAAATTGCTATTACACTAGACGAGTCGATATGGCGGTGATCGTACATTGAAATTTAGGGGAAATTGAAAAATTTGCTATGAAATGAATCGTAGCAATAAAATTCGATTTCATCATGAATATATAATTAGTTAATTATCTTTTGGGGCGGAGTTAGAGAGAAAAATAACAAAACCGTGGCGACCGCCATGGCGAGCGACACAGTGTAATATGGGCTTTAAATATGATAGCTGACAAGCTTTTCAGCAAGTTCTGCAAAGTTGAGGTCATTGTATGATTTTATCTATTTCAATATAGCTCAGTGTGTTTTGTAATTCTAAGCACAAAAATTTTCCATGTATAGAAAAACGAAAGATGAAGCTAATTCAGGAGTGAGAGAAAAACTAGAACTCCTTCCTTTTCGAGTTATAACGACCGGAAGGTTATCAATAGGAATATGCTTATTTCTTATAGTGCAGTAGCTCAACTAAATTTCACTTCATGGACAGGATGCTAACGAACCCCTTATCATTGAAAATGAAGAATTTTAACATTTTGTTGGTCGCTATTACTTGAAAACTGAGTTTTTTAGTTTTGGTCCATTTTTAAAATCGCTTTATTTAGCATTTACAACATAAAGCTAGATATTGTTCCAATAATTTGTAGTGATATCTTAGGAAGGAGTTGTACTTTATCACGTGTTCGATAAAATGTTTATCTCTTCATTTCCCGTTTATATTTCTGTATGTTATTTTTTTACATTTCAAAATTTCGAACCCTTCCATATAAATATTTAATCAAAATATTGTCCGCACTTCTTACATGCAAACATACTCGAATTATGCCTTTCCATACATGTGAACTTTATTGGTATCATAGGTAAACCTTAATATTTGAACTTTGAGAAGTATTTTTTTGGCTACTAACTTTTCATCACATGTAGTTTCCGAAACAATGTCTGTTTGTACCAATCTGTTCAAAAGCCTAAAATTTCGACACTATGGGTTCTATGTATAGTATTCCTATTTTCTTTGGATTTCCTAAGTTCCAGTCCTAAAGCCTGTATTACACTGTGACGCTCGCCATGGCGGTGTTGTCTCTCTCTACAGATATGGCGCTCACCATTCTCAAAATTGCTATTACACTAGACGAGTCGATATGGCGGTGATCGTGCATTGAAATTTAGGGAAAATTGAAAAATTTACTATGAAATGAATCGTACCAATAAATTTCAATGTCATCACGAATATATATTCAGTTAATTATCTTTTTGATAGTTGTGTGAAACAATTCCATGCATATATATTAAAAAGTTTAATTCCATTGATTGTATGGCAACACTGGACACTACATAGAAGCGTTCATTCCTTTTTTGCATCGCGCAGTAGCCGTACAAAGTCTTGAATAACTTTTAAAATGAAACAAAATACTTTTTCCACTACTTCAAATCTCTTTAGCAGGCTTCAGTGACAATTTCATCGGGTGTAGGTCATAAGCCCCCCCGGTCAAGAGCCCCCCCGGTCATAAGCCCCCCCGGTCAAGAGCCCCCCCGGTCATAAGCCCCCCTGGTCAAGAGCCCCCCGGTCATGAGCCCCCCCGGTCACGAGCCCCCCTGTTTTTAAATCCTTATTTACCTATATTATTTAATCCTTATTGACACTTTTGTAGTTCATTACTGATTAGACATAAAATATATGTATATAGGGGGGCATGCCGCCCCCCGAACCCCCCTGCCAGGTCATTTAACAATCATGAAGTGTGCAGTACAACAATCTAGCGGATACAACAAACTACATTAGCAACTCTCAGTTATTTCTATCTAAGTAGTTCTTCAACTGCTTGAAAATTGAATGGGTAGGCACTAGGCAGTCGTTAAATTTATGTAACCATATCTATAATATTAAAATTGTTATTATTACAGATAAAGCTATTGAAGCAATTTGCAATTCTTCACTATTTTAAAATTAAGACGCATCAGTTGAAAAAATCAGCACCGATGCCGTACAAAAAAATTCATCATCTTTTGTCCTAATCATGGGAAATTCAAATCAAGAATCTAGTGAGAATAACATCTTCCCACAAGATAGTGCTACTGCAACTGAGGAAACACCTCAGGACAATAATCGTCGTTTTTTTTTTAAAGAAACTTGCGAAGCCTTCCTCTCGGCGAACATTCCACTGAACAAGTTAAGCAACAGGAAGTTCAATAATTATCTACGTAAATACACTAACAGGATTGAGTTCACTTAGAAAACTTGTAGCAGGGGGAAAAATCTGGGTTTCACTGGATGAAACAATAGATATAGAGCAACGTTATATTGTGTGCTTCGTAGTAAGCGTAATGGGAGTTGATGAAAAGAAAGAAAAGGGCTATCTAGCAAATCTTGAAATACTATAAAAAGTAAATCATTCGACAATCGCTGCTTTCTTCAATGACATTCTCCAAGTTTTATGGCCAGATAAAATACAATATGAAAATGTCTTACTTGTTTCTACAGATGCAGCACCATATATGATGAAATCTATGACAGATTCACAAGTTCTCTACCCAAAGATGATTCATGTAACTTGTAAAGATCATGTGATGCACAGAGTAGCTGAATTTGTCCGCTTACAATATCCATTAGTTAACAAGCTACTGGCAAAAGTATATTTGTGAAGTCCCCACACAGAATAGAGATGTTCAAACAACAGGCTCCTGAAATTCCTCTGCTACCTTCACCAGTACTTACTAGATGGAGAACATGGATTGATGGTGCGACCTATTACAGCAAGAACTATGATTTTTTTTATGAAATTATTATGAAGTTAGATATGTCACAAGCTGTGTGTATTGAAGAATGTCATGAAGTCTTGGAAAATGCTGAAGTCGTACCTAGTTTTGAAGTGTTCTAACCCTTCTATTTTTTTAATCAATGAGTTAGTGTGTTTTTGGTATCTTTGTGTGGCACCTTTCTAGGCGATACCGTTAAACGGATAGCAGCCATTCAGTTTCTATGCAGTGTATGGACTCTCATTTATTTTCCCTAACATAGTTTTCAATATTCATGTGATCTCAAAAAGTGGTGTGGTTTCAGTTAATTTGATATTCTTTGTGATGCTCTGGGAACGTTCCATTTAAGAATTACTTATCTAAAGTATATAAAATTTGTAATAATTAGTGGTTGTAACGGGTATTTGAGTATCGTAATTAAGTACACAATTACAGTTTTGTTTAGAAGTTAAGAAACATTAGGATGTCATTTTGATAGTTTTTCTAGCTCGTATAGCTTGGTAATAATTAAAATTATAGTGGTAGGGTTAACTGGGGATAAAAATAGGTTTGAAAAAGTTTGGTTTAAGGCTGTAATGTTTTTGCAAAGTAATTGTTTATTTTCTTATTGTGTATTTACAGATTCATGCATTTGTTGAATTTACCACAAATCTAGTACCTTTAATTGGCTGCAGGCATTTAGTAACTCCAAATGGGGTATTTTGTAACCCTGATTTGAAACACCCTGATTTGAAACACCCTGATTTGAAACACCCTGATTTGAAACACCCTGATTTGAAACACCCTGATTTGAAACACCCTGATTTGAAACACCCTGATTTGAAACGCCCTGATTTGAAACGCCCTGAATTGAAACACCCTTACTTGAAATACCCTGATTTGAAACACCCTGATTTGAAACACCCTGATTTGAAACACCCTGATTTGAAACACCCTGATTTGAAACACCCTGATTTGAAACACCCTGATTTGAAGCATCCTGATTTGAAGCATCCTGATTTGAAGCATCCTGATTTGAAGCATCCTGATTTGAAGCATCCTGATTTGAAGCGCCCTGATTTGAAGCGCCCTGATTTGAAGCGCCCTGATTTGAAGCGCCCTGATTTGAAGCGCCCTGATTTGAAACGCCCTGATTTGAAACGCCCTGATTTGAAACGCCCTGATTTGAAACGCCCTGATTTGAAGCGCCCTGATTTGAAACGCCCTGATTTGAAACGCCCTGATTTGAAACGCCCTGATTTGAAACGCCCTGATTTGAAACGCCCTGATTTGAAACGCCCTGATTTGAAACGCCCTGATTTGAAACGCCCTGATTTGAAACGCCCTGATTTGAAACGCCCTGATTTGAAACGCCCTGATTTGAAACGCCCTGATTTGAAACGCCCTGATTTGAAACGCCCTGATTTGAAACGCCCTGATTTGAAACGCCCTGATTTGAAACGCCCTGATTTGAAACGCCCTGATTTGAGACACCCTGATTTGAGACACCCTGATTTGAGACACCCTGATTGGATAAGTCATGTTTTGAAACGACCTGATTGGATAAGTCATGTTTTGAAACGACCTGATTGGATACGTCATGTTTTGAAACGACCTGATTGGATAAGTCATGTTTTGAAACGACCTGTTTCTTATAACGACCTGTTTCATATAACGACCTGTTTCATATAACGACCTGTTTCATATAACGACCTGTTTCATATAACGACCTGTTTCATATAACGACCTGTTTCATATAACGACCTGTTTCATATAACGACCTGTTTCATATAACGACCTGTTCTTATAACGACCTGTTCTTATAACGACCTGTTTCTTATAACGACCTGTTTCATAGCGTTATAGTAGTGCTTGTTAATTATGTATTGATTGTGTGTGAGTGGTGTGATAGAGTGTGAGTGACTGTATTGTAGTAGTAGTAGGTTTATTTTCTTTGGTGTCATTTTATATACGCCTACAATAAATAATAAATTATATTATTCCATACCCCTGTATCATAATTCTGCTCTGGTGAAGTCATATCAAACGAATCGGCCCTTAAGTGGCATAAACGAGAAAATCTAGATAAGTCTATTATTTTCTAGTCACGTTATCGTCAGCTCTATGTTTGCCACCACAGTTTGAGTATCATTTCCTTGACATTTTCGATCTTATTGACCAGTATCAAGAAACTCGAAACTAAGGGACTTCCTCTTTCGGATTCAATTAATTTGATAAATAGTGTCGAGAAAAACTGTTTAATAAGAGATACCATGACACATTTGTGGCCTTGCTCAATAAGAACGCTAACTACTTGACTTTGAAATCGATTAATTCTGTTCTTGCGGGTGGTTCCATTGATAAGACGGATGAATTTGAGAAAAACTTGACTCCTCGAGAAAAAGGTTGCTTCAAGTCTGCTCCAGTCGTTTCATGCGACGTCGAAAAGGTATTTTCCCAGTACAAGACTATACTTGCAGATAAAAGGAAAAGCTTCAATTTTGAAAATCTGAAAGCTCATTTAATCATAAAATGTAATGAATGAATGCTACAACGACGTGAGTGTATTTTCTAATTTAAGTGCAGAATAAACAATTTAAATGCATTTATTGATTTAAGTGCAGGTTTCCTTATTTATATAGTTATTTGTTGCAATTATTATTATTTTTTTTTTCAAATGTAAAATTTACATTTATTAAATCAGGAGTAGTTATATATATTTGTTTAAATTGTTTTCTTTGAATAATAAAGTATCTGTTATACATATTCATTTTAATTTATTCCCTTAAATACCTATAGTAAAAGATACCTATTCATTTATATAATAATAAAGTTCCTCTCTATTATTGCTCGTTTTCTAAAATCAATAGAAAATTTTGAACTATATAGGTACTATTGTATTTTTGTAGGCATATCTATTAATAAGAGCTTATGCATCTGAGTATTGAGCTTTAAAAGCTTCTAAAGCATAATCTGAAACAGTTTTACAGCATTTATTTTGCAGCTTATTGAGAATATTTTTGGAGCTTATAAAGCATATCTTGTAAGGTCTTACAGTCACAGCCCAAATGATAAGTATTGATACTTAATAGGGATGTTCACTTTTGAAAACCATACTAAGAAATTGAGAGGAGTTATTTTATTCTGATATCTGAATTTAGTTGTTAACAAATCAATACAAATATCTCATCAGATATTTAAGTCCATATTATAGGTAGTATTCCATTAGGAAATATGTAATAGTTTTCGATACACAGAGATTGTGTTGCTGACTGAGGGTGGCTCAGGAATTACGAGAGTGTAAGAGAAGCTATATGAATTCATGAGGCCATTATCCTTGAATTGTTATTATAAGGCTCTAAATGTGTCCGAATTCACAAGTTATTCTCACCTTTCGAACAATGAATAGTATCAACTCAACATTTTGAGCTTTATTTATAGCTATGTTAGATTAGCTTGCCGTAGGGATTAGCTTGCTGTAGGGATTTGCTTGCTGTAGGGATTGGCTTGCTGTAGGGATTGGCTTGCTGTAGCAATTTGTATTCTATTTAACACGAGAGTTACTAAGCAGTTTCATTTTCATTTTTCAAGCTTTAGTATTTCAAAAATACTATTTATTATTATTTTAAATTTATTGAATTGATTAATAATTTGAATTAACTAAAAAAAATGAATTCATATTTTTTGAGAAATATAAATTTCTGACACGAATTAACAAGCATTCATTTGCACTGAAACTGTTAAAGTTCAAATGGAAAAGTCTGTGAAATAAATGTTAAGAAATGTCTTTTTGACAGCCTACTGCGTAGTCATATATAGAAGTTTTCCAAGGCGTAACTGTGTTAGTTACCTACCTAAAAAATGATTACTTATGAACAAGAATGACATTTTTTTCAATTACCTCTATTCAATGAACAATTATTATTTAGTTGTTAACAGTAAATGAACAAGAAAATAAATATACCGCGTATAATGGCAAAATATGAAACAAGTCAGTTTTGACGGCTTGATAGTTCTAGTAATATCAATTGCGTGGTTTTTTTAGTGTTAATGACTTGGACGAAGAATAATAAGTGTGATAAAATACAAATAATTTATAATCAAGAGATCAATTAATCAATCTACTCCTTAAGATTTTAAAGGTAATATAAACTTAGTTCTTGTCTACATGGAGAGATGAAGAGCCCATTTGTATTTCACAGTCTACATATTCATCACGAAGAGTGTTTCTATTTAACGAATGATAAAGTAGTGATTCATCCAAATACGAATAACTTCAACTAACCACTTTTTTCCATAAACATTTATAATGGAGTAAAGTAAACAGTCTAACTTTAAACACACACAATTTCGGATTTAAAATATGTAACAGCACTTTATTTGGTGTATATAAAGGAGTGAATACCGAATTCAGTAGACATTTTTAATTATTAAGCGAGACAAATTTTAACTTACATATATATAACATATATATAACTTGTATAATATATACAAATGGACTGACGCAATCACTGACGCAACAAATCAAACCACACCAACAATTTACAAAAGAGCAATACCAGGAGTTCGACCAGACAACACAATTTTACAACTCCAAGCTGACTACAATAGATTACTAGATAATATTACAACATACGGACCATCAATAGACAAATACAGGCAAATGCACAGACTACAGACTACCATTTAACAAGTATATAGGGACAAACGGGCTACGACATGGGAACAACTTTTTAATGACTTAGATTTAGAAGACGACCCCAGTAAATTTTGGAAGACAATCAAACGACTACAAGGAAACAACAAACAAACAGCACCATATTTAACAGACGACAACGGACAAAAATACAACTCAGACAATGAAAAAGAACACATTTTTAGGCAGCATTTTTCACAAATTTTTACGGACGACGGACAGCAAGACAACAATTTTACCAACGAAATTGAACGACACATGTCTACGATTGACGAAATAGTATCACCATTTGACACATCCGACATTAATAGACTCCAACAATCATTTCCACCAATCACAATAGAAGAATACAAGAAGACTCTCAAGACATTTAAAAATAAAGCACCAGGACCCAGTAAAATAAAACTTCTTCAATTACAAAATTTACCCCCAAATATGACCATAGCACTCATATATATATTCAACCTTTCCATTTCATTAGGCCATTTCCCCAAACTTTTCAAAAAAGCAATCATGATCCTTATTCCTAAATCCAATATCAACCAAAACAAAACAAAAAACTATAGACACATTTCATTATTAGACATACATGGCAAGATTTTAGACAAGATAATTAACAATAGACTGAACCACAAACTGCAACAATCAGGGAACATCAACATTAGGCAACATGGATTTAGGGCTCATAGGGGAACACATACAGCTTTAGTGACTTTAAATGAAACAATTTCTAGGGACATTAGGTTAGGGAACAATATCGACTTAGTATTTAGGGACGTTGCCAAGGCCTTTGATAAGGTCTGGCACAATGGACTCAAATTTAAAATAACTTTACTAGGACTTGATGACTGTATGACGAAGACTTTATGCAACTACCTCGACGACCGATATGCATCAATAAGAATAGGCAACCACGTAGGACCGGAATTCCCCTTAAAGACAGGCGTCCCCCAGGGTGCCTGTCTCTCCCCGACTCTTTACAGTTACTACACACACGACATACCTGACCCAATACCCAAGACTGACTATATATTATTTGCTGACGACATTACACAAATTATTTCAACTAGGGACAATTTTAGATACTTAGGGAAACTGACAGAACGTGCATTACGACAAATTAACGACTATGAACAACGATGGAAAATAAGGACAAATGTAGGGAAATTTAATTTGATTAACATAGGTAGGAAAATGACAGCAATAGTATACATAGGGGGAACAGTAGTACCATACAAAAGGGAAGGGAAAGTATTAGGGTTAACAGTTAATAGACTAGGGTTCACACCACAAATAGCACAAAGGAAAGCAATAGCACAAAATAGACTCAGCAAACTATATAGATTTAGGGACCTTAGCCAACATACTAAAAAATACTTATACACAGCAACAGTCCGACCCACCCTCCTGTACCCCACCATTCCCCTTCACACCATCTCAAAAACCCAAATGACACAATTCCAACGACTACAGAACAAAGCAATCCGATTCATTACAGGCAATAGATTAATAGACAAAATCCCATCTCAAACTCTTCACCAACAAGCCAATCTAGACCCCATCAACATACATCTCCACAATCTCGCAAACAATATCTGGAACAAAATTCAAATAAACAACCCAACTCTTTACAATAGTTTACCAATCCAAACCAATCAATTCCACATCAAAAAATCACATTTTCCAAGTAGCAAAAAAATAGCACTATCAGATCCACCCATTCCATTATACAAATAAGACTGACTAAGACGACTATATATTTTCTTTTTTTCATGCATCATATTCTTTATATTTTAGTAATAACCTATGTACGTAATCAAATTTTTGTTAAACCAAAACACGCTTCTCCCAGTACGCGGGTGTGGTGAAGAGAACGTTGTCCCAGTATCCACGCCCGTTGGGAGAGAACCTCACAATCTGTGTTCAAATCAACATCCCCAACTTTAAGCATCTCCCAGTAGGCGGTTGTGGTGAAGAGGACGTTGCCTCAGTAGCCACAGCCGTTGGGAGAGAACCTCATGTCGCATGGTTACTGCTTATTCGATTCAACAACTCACTTCTCCCAGTGCACGAGTGTGGTGAAGAGGAGGAACCTCATTAACCCACTCGTGGGAGAGAACCACAATGGTCCAAGTGTCGAAAAATATTAAAATTTGTAACAATAATCTTTCAACTCACCCTACGCTACTCTCAGTACCCGGGTGTGACGAAGAGGAGGAGCCCCAGTAACCACATTCGGGGGGAGAGAACGAAGTTTCAAGTGGCTTTAAATCTACCTTGTAAATATTATATAATTGTAAATACTTATAATTACTTGTTCTTTGTTCTCGTTCTTGTTACTTGTTCTGCGTTCTTTGTTACAAAAAAATAAAAAAAATTGTATATATAGATCACACTACTGATCAAACACAATAGAAAACCTTCACACTAAAACCTTCTAACATTATTAACCAAAAAATAAATAGCCCTGAAGGGTTAAAAACTCAATTCAGCCGATTTTAAACTACACTTCATACCTACTCCCCACTCAAACAATGCGATCTTTTCGCCTTTGTGTCTTCTACTTTCTTTCCTTTTCGAACCTAGGTTCATTCCCCCTCTTCTGACCAAGCTGGTCCCCCCCTTCCCACTACTTCTAGATCTGTCTGGCATCGCCCACCCCCCGAAGTTGAACAAGTATTCCCGTACCTTTTGTGAATTGGTATCGTATCAAAACCTTGTCTATCAAAAGACTACTAAATTTTGCAGTTCATCGAGACCCTCTAAACTTTATAAAAAATGGAAACCTCTGTAACCACCTATGAATTTTCCATGATCAGCAGTTTGTGTGAGTTAGATGTGCAAGTTCGTCATAAGCCAAGAGAGGTAACATATTTTCCCCCCGATTTTATACTTTTTAAATGTTCCATATGTACTTTTTTTTCAATCAAATAGGAGAGTACAATAAAACATTACAAAGAAAAACACAATTCCAGAAGACACATGCAGGAGAATAGTACAATAAGTGTAACTTTAGTTACCCATTTCTCAATTATTGCACTGTGCAATCTGAGTGTCAAACATATGCAATACCAATGAATAATTTATTTTTCTATCGGCCATGTGTCAGAAAGAGTCTCTCTGTGACAAAATTTTGTAGGAAAAAGGGTTCATCACTCTCATTACTGAATTCGGAACTAAATATATTAAGAGCGTTCAGGCTATTTTGGTTGCTGTCCACCCGAACCTGGAAAAGTTGAACAAGTATTCCCGTACGTTTTGTGAATTGGTATCGTATCAAAACCTTGTCTATCAAAAGACTACTAAATTTTGCGGTTCATCGAGACCCTCTAAACTTTATAAAAAATGGAAACCTCTGTAACCACCTATGGATTTTCCATGATCAGCAGTTTGTGTGAGATAGATGTGCAAGTTCGTCATAAGCCAAGAGAGGTAACATATTTTCCCCCCGACTTTATACTTTTTCAATGTTCCGTAGGTACTTTTTTTTCAGTCAAATAGGAGAGTATAATAAAACATTACAAAGAAAAACACAATTCCAGGAGAATAGTACAATAAGTGTAACTTTAGTTACCCATTTCTCAATTATTGCACTGTGCAATCTGAATTTCAAACATATGCAAAACCAATGAATTATTTATTTTTCAATCGGCCATGTGTCAGAAAGAGTCTCTCTGTGACAAAATTCTGTAGGAAAAAAGGTGCATCACTCTCATTACTGAATTCGGAACCAAATATATTAAGAGCGTTCAGGCTATTTTGGTTGCTGTCCACCCGAACCTGGAAAAGTTGAACAAGTATTCCCGTACTGTCAGGGTAACTCATAGTAATTAGGGAATTTCCCCACCAACTAGTTCCCAATGTAGTTCCACTGACGTCGCACGTATTCATTATCCCCATTCGTCGATACGTGTGACGTCCTCATTTCAATCCGCACTTAATAGCTGTACCATGAGTTCATAGATTATTACTCCAGTAGCTTTGACAGCGTATAGATGTATGGCTAAATCATTAGCAGGTGAATATTGTGATATAGTTTGGACCTAGTGATTGATAATCGAGCAAGACGCTCGCCTTATATACGACTCTCAAAAATGTCCCGACCTATACTAATCGTGTTGACCTATACTAATCGTGTTTTCCTTCCTCAGAAACAAGAGCCCTCTCAACTCCTATCTAAGGGTAACCAAACTGTTATCGCACCACCAAACTGTTATCGCACCACCAAACTGTTATCGCACCACCAAACTGTTATCGCACCACCAAACTGTTATCGCACCACCAAACTGTTATCGCACCACCAAACTGTTATCGCACCACCAAACTGTTATCGCACCACCAAACTGTTATCGCACCACCAAACTGTTATCGCACCACCAAACTGTTATCGCACCACCAAACTGTTATCGCACCACCAAACTGTTATCGCACCACCAAACTGTTATCGCACCACCAAACTGTTATCGCACCACCAAACTGTTATCGCACCACCAAACTGTTATCGCACCACCAAACTGTTATCGCACCACCAAACTGTTATCGCACCACCAAACTGTTATCGCACCACCAAACTGTTATCGCACCACCAAACTGTTATCGCACCACCAAACTGTTATCGCACCACCAAACTGTTATCGCACCACCAAACTGTTATCGCACCACCAAACTGTTATCGCACCACCAAACTGTTATCGCACCACCAAACTGTTATCGCACCACCAAACTGTTATCGCACCACCAAACTGTTATCGCACCACCAAACTGTTATCGCACCACCAAACTGTTATCGCACCACCAAACTGTTATCGCACCACCAAACTGTTATCGCTCCACCAAACTGTTATCGCTCCACCAAACTGTTATTGCACCACCAAACTGTTATCGCACCACCAATCTGTTATCGCACCACCAAACTGTTTTCGCACCACCAAACTGTTATCGCACCACCAAACTGTTATCGCACCACCAAACTGCTTATCGCACCACCAAACTGCTTATCGCACCACCAAACTGCTTATCGCACCACCAAACTGCTAATCGCACCACCAAACTACTTATCGTATCTCCAACCCCTAAGTATCTACCGTCTGGATCTTGAGTTGTCACCAATACCACCAGGGAGAGATGAGTATTTTAAAGTTTTGTGTGATTAATTTAATTAAAATCTTGAAATATCATTGTTTTTGTTGTCTCCCTTATGTGCGATAGGTGTTCTGAATTATCACGGTGTACAGTTATTTACAAGTGGAGGTTCTACCGAGACCCGTGTTATTCAGATCATTTCGTACATACTGTGAGTTGGCTAATCATTGATAGGGTGACCGATGGTATATATCGGGCATTTGAGTGAGAGGGTGTCTTGTTTCGTAATAATTAGCATGATTATATTAAATTTTGAATTTAGATATAAGCTAATTTTTGGTTATCATTGTTCAATGGTAACGGCGCTGGACCAATAACAGCCAATTTAACATTATATCGGTGACTAACCATAGGGTCGCCTTATTATTACCTTGATTAGGTTTGAATCATCATAGTAGGGTAATTGTCGTATTACCATAATTATATTGGAGACTTTTAGTTTCGATATAATTTAATTTATGGGTTATCATTGTTCAGTGATAATAGCGCTGAGTCAATAACAGCCAATTTAACCATATTTCGGTATCTAGATGTGTGTAGTAATTATTGTCATAAGATTATTTTGTATATCAGAATTGGGCACTAGTTAAAACTTGTGAGGGACTCTAGTTGCCGGTCATTAGATTTAACCAAGCTGGTGTTTCTTTTCAATGACTGAACAATCCATTCCCACTCTAGAAGAGTTGCAAGCTCATGCGACTAAGTTAAAAGTTAGTGATGTAGCTAGCTTTATTAAAGAGCAACAAGACTATTATCGTCAGGAAAGACTCTCGGTTAGACAGGAACGTATGCAACAGCTTGAACATGAAAGGCAAAAGTTAGAGTTTGAAGATAGGGAAAGAACTAGGGCTCACGAGTTATCTTTAGCTCAGTTACATAATTCTGGTCAAGGTGTTAGAGGTCCGATTTCTGTTGCTAGCCCTAAGCTACCATTATATAGGGACGGCGATGATATTACCGGATTTACTACTCGCTTTGAACGCATTGCCCATTTGATATCTATTCCTGACAATCAATTAGCGGTTTACTATGCTAGCTTATTAACTGGTAAATCGCTTAACATCTACACTACTTTGTCTGTTGAAATAACTAATGATTATGAGTCTCTTAAATCTGCCATGTTTGAAGGATTTAATAAAACTTCAGATTCCTATAGATTGGAGTTTCGTTCGATGAGAATTGGTCCAGATGAAACTTATTCTCAATTTGTTACTCAGTTATCGTTAGTTTCAGATAGATGGGTAAATTCTAAAAAGGTAACTAATTTCGAAGAACTTAAATTTTTTTTTATAACTGACCAGTTCCTGGCCTCTGTCTCTAATGATTTACGAACTTTTCTTAAGGAACAGCGAATAGACTCATTAGCTGAGATGATCTCCGCCGCCGATAACTGGTCAGGGGCCCATCAGGCTCACCCTAAATTTCGTAGTAATTTCAGACAATCTGGTTTGGAAGATAGATCGGCTTCTACTTCAAAAACTTTACACAAATCAGATTTTAAATCTCCTCATTCTAAGTTATATCCATTCAAACGAGATTTAACGAAAACAATTTGTTTCCATTGTAGAGAGTCTGGTCATTTGAAACCAAATTGCCCTATCCTGAAGGGAATTCCAGTAAGGGAAGAAGCCGTTTATACTGTGCGTAATATGGAATATGTAGATGAGATTCCGAAGGTAAATTTTAGTTTTACTGACTATATTCCCAAGAGGTATTTGACAAATGGCTCCGTGAATGGACAACATGTATCTTCTATTTGGAGAGATACTGGTTGTACCTCTCTCATTGTATCCGATGACATTTTACCTAACTTAGATTTGTCTAATTGCAAGAAAGTACCAGTTTTGGATTACTTAGGAAATGTAACGTACTTTCCAACTTGTAAGATATTTTTAAAGTGCCAATTCTATAGCGGCTTTGTTGAAGCTATTAGAGCTCCACTTAAGTTTTGTGGAGTGCTTTTAGGCAATATACCTGGCGTGAAGGACTGTGACCCCAATACTAGAGAGAAATTGGAAGTTGCAGCCGTAGTCACTAGGTCTGGCTCTAAGTCTGTACCTGTTCATCCATTGAAATTTAGAGATTTAAGAGTATCATAAGATTTCCCCTGCTGAATTCAAGAATTTGCAGAATTCTTGTGGATCGTTGATTTCTTGTAGGAATTTAGCATCTGATAACATTTCTTCTACTAATAGGTATGGTACTCATAAGTTTGTAACTGACAATGGACTTTTGTATCGAGAGTGTGTAAGTTCTCCTAATCTAAATTTGATAGGCACTAGAGCTTTGGTCATCCCTAATGAATGTAAAAATTCGGTGCTGAGTACCGCTCATGAATCTCCTTTATCAGGACACTTCAGTCATCGGAAAACTGAAATAAAGGTTAGGACTCTATTTTATTGGCCTAGGATGGGTACTGATATAAGAAATTTTGTAAAGTCATGTGACACGTGTCAGAGAATGAGTGCCAGAGGTAGGGTTAAGAAGGTTCCCATGATTAAAATGCCCATTATTTCTGAACCATTTCACAGAGTGTCCATTGACCTAGTAGGCCCCCTGACTCCGCCGTCTAGTGATGGACATAAATATATTCTAACCTTGATTGATATATCTACTTCATTTCCAGAAGCGATCCCTTTGAAAAATATAGATACTATATCCGTCTCCGAAGCTTTATTAACAGTGTTTTCTAGAGTAGGAATACCTAGGGAAATTCATTCCGATCTAGGGACCCAATTCACGTCCGATTTAATGAAGGAACTACACAGACTATTAGGAATTCATCCTCTATTTAATACTCCTTACCACCCGATGGGTACCGGCCGTATGAGAGGCTGCATTCTACCCTTAAGAGCGTGTTGCGTAAATTGTGTATTCAACAACCTACTGAATGGCATAGATACTTAATCCCAACCTTATTCGCATTGAGAGAAATGCCTAGTGATAGAACTGGGTATTCGGCATTTGAACTGTTATATGGGCGACAGGTAAGGGGGCCGGTAGCTGTGCTAAGAGATCTTTGGGAAGATCCCAATCTAGAAATGGAACAGCGTACAGTCTACCAGTACGTATTGGACCTCAAAACTAAGTTGGAAGATAGTGCTGCTTTAGCTGCTGAACAGGCTGATCTTTCAGTTTTAAAATATAAGCAGTATTTCGACTTGAAATCTAAAAATAGACAATTAGCTGTGGGAGAAGAAGTTCTCGTACTATTACCAGACGTACACAACAAATTGCTAATGTCCTGGCGTGGACCTTTTAAAGTTTGTGAAAAGAGGAATAGGGTTAATTATGTGATCGATGAAAATGGGAAGGAAAAGTTATATCACATTAATTTACTTAAGTTGTACCATAGACGAGCTAAGATGAATGTTATTGATGAAATTCCCAATCAGATAGTTAGTGCTTGTGTCCCCTTTATTAATAATTGTATTGTTGACGAAGTTGAAGGGGATGAGTTGGGTGAAATTGTTACCATTGATCCAGAGGTATCCGGTAAATTAGATGAAATAGTCGTAAGCAAAGAGTTGACTGAAGACGAAAAGGATAAATTACTCTCTCTATTGGAAGGCTATAGTGATGTACTGTCAAATATACCGGGTTGCACTGATGCTCTGAAGCATCACATTAATTTGACAAGTAAAACAGTCGTAAGGTCAAAATGTTACCCAGTTCCTCTTCATTTGAAGGACGAGTTCGATCGGGAAGTTGATAACTTGTTGGAGATGGGTATCATTAGACCCTCACGATCTCCTTATTGCTCGCCTTCAATAATGATTAAGAAAACTGATGGTACTTATCGCTTGGCAATAGACTACCGAACATTAAATTCCATAACTGAATTTGATGCAGAACCTTCTTCCAATTTAGATGAAGAATTGCACAGGTTCAAGGATGCTGAGTATTTTTCTCAGCTTGATCTATGCAAGGCTTATTACCAAATAACCATGAATGAAAATGATATTCCTCTAACCGCTTTTTCTACTAGTAAGGGATTAATGGAATTCGTTAGAATGCCATTTGGATTAGTAACCGCTTGCGCGAGTTACGTGCGCCTGATGCGCCTCGTACTGACTGGTTTGGAGATGGTCTCTTTCTATTTTGACAATATTTTGATTTTTTCTAAAACCTGGGAAGAACGGTTGTCAACACTAGAGACTGTTTTTAACAGGATGAGATTATTCCATCTAACTCTGAAACCATCCAAATGCATTTTTGGTAATTCTGTAATAGAGTATCTGGGGTTTCAAATAGGTAATGGTAAACTAATGATAATTACTGATAAGATAGAAGTCATAACTAACATGCCAATTCCAAAGACTAAAACTGATTTGCGTTCATTTTTGGGAATGTGTCAGTTCTATGCCAAATTTATTAGTAACTGTGCCGCTATTAGTGCAATACTTACAGACATGTTGAAGAAGGGTACTTCCGAACCCCTGATTTGGTCCGAATTGGCTTTGACCAATTATCGCTTGCTTAAAGAAGGGCTATCAAAGCAACCAGTCTTGAAATTACCAGATAAATCCAAGGTATTTGTAGTTCGCACTGACGCTTCGCAAGTAGGATTGGGTACCGTATTACTTCAATATCATGGTAACTATCCTCACCCCGTCGCCTACGCTAGCCGTAAGTTGTTAGATCGGGAAACTAGGTATTCTACTATCGAACGTGAACTGCTTGCAGTTATATTTGCTGTCGGTAAATTGAAGTACTTTTTATTAGGTAAGAAGTTCATATTGGAAGTAGACCATCAACCTCTAGTGTATTTGAAGAAGTTCAAAGGCACTAATTCTCGTCTAATGCGTTGGGCGCTCTTACTTCAAGCATATGATTTCCAGATTGTTTACATTCCTGGGAAAGACAATTTGGGCGCTGATATGCTGAGCAGACTTAATTAAGTCTTTAATCATTGTTCGTTACATAACTTTGTATGTAAAATAAATTATTGTTTTGTTTTCCTATATTTAGTTAACTAATTTTCGTTATACTCTTTCAATGAGTAATTTGTGACAAATTGTTTGGGAAATTTTTTTGAAATGGGGGGATGTGTCAGGGTAACTCATAGTAATTAGGGAATTTCCCCACCAACTAGTTCCCAATGTAGTTCCACTGACGTCGCACGTATTCATTATCCCCATTCGTCGATACGTGTGACGTCCTCATTTCAATCCGCACTTAATAGCTGTACCATGAGTTCATAGATTATTACTCCAGTAGCTTTGACAGCGTATAGATGTATGGCTAAATCATTAGCAGGTGAATATTGTGATATAGTTTGGACCTAGTGATTGATAATCGAGCAAGACGCTCGCCTTATATAAGACTCTCAATAATGTCCCGACCTATACTAATCGTGTTTTCCTTCCTCAGAAACAAGAGCCCTCTCAACTCCTATCTAAGGGTAACCAAACTGTTATCGCACCACCAAACTGTTATCGCACCACCAAACTGTTATCGCACCACCAAACTGTTATCGCACCACCAAACTGTTATCGCACCACCAAACTGTTATCGCACCACCAAACTGTTATCGCACCACCAAACTGTTATCGCACCACCAAACTGTTATCGCACCACCAAACTGTTATCGCACCACCAAACTGTTATCGCACAACCAAACTGTTATCGCACCACCAAACTGTTATCGCACCACCAAACTGTTATCGCACCACCAAACTGTTATCGCACCACCAAACTGTTATCGCACCACCAAACTGTTATCGCACCACCAAACTGTTATCGCACCACCAAACTGTTATCGCACCACCAAACTGTTATCGCACCACCAAACTGCTAATCGCACCACCAACCTGCTAATCGCACCACCAAACTACTTATCGTATCTCCAACCCCTAAGTATCTACCGTCTGGATCTTGAGTTGTCACCAATACCACCAGGGAGAGATGAGTATTTTAAAGTTTTGTGTGATTAATTTAATTAAAATCTTGAAATATCATTGTTTTTGTTGTCTCCCTTATGTGCGATAGGTGTTCTGAATTATCACGGTGTACAGTTATTTACACTTACCTTTTGTGAATTGGTATCGTATCAAAACCTTGTCTATCAGAATACTACTAAATTTTGCGGTTCATCGCGACCCTCTAAACTTTATAAAAAATGGAAACCTCTGTAACCACCCATGGATTTTCCATGATCAGCAGTGTGTGTGAGATAGATGTGCAAGTTCGTCATTCATTACTTATTACTATTGCTTATTACTATTGCCTATTACTATTGCTTTAGTTGATTACTACTATTAATTGAATAATACTATTACTTGTTTACTACTATAACGTAAATTACTACTATAACTCAAAATAATTACCTAAGAAATATATTTCATAACCATTTCAATAGCCCTATATTATTGTTTTATTCTAATTATTCGATTATCTCATTTCAATGTTAATTAGTGCAGGCTCTGTTCACATGAGCATCACATCTTCATGGCTTAATCCTAGAGTTTCCAGTTAAAATCAATATTTCCAGCAACTGCTTCTGAACCCGGTTTACAAACACACATACATAAGAGAATTCAAGCGTCTATAATATAGTAATTTTCAAGCATCTTAATAACATAACTATTAATTTCTTTGGGAGAAGTAATAGACGGAAATGTAACGGCTTCACAGATTACTAATGAAATTATTAGCGGTCTATTCGGTAGAACAATATTAGAATTATTAAATGACATTATTGGATGAAACATATTTTTAATTCATTATAATTTGCTGCTCTATAGAATATATAGAATGTCAGTAATATATAAATGTATCTTTAATTTTGTAAACACTTCACACCCATATTATAATAGTAATAATTTTTTCAGCTCCTGGTAATGAATAGATTAAAACTGTTTTTCATTTATTGAGTTGTTGTATTAATGGAATATGGCGTATAATAATTGAGGAAAGTACAATACTTAGTGGAAACTCAAACATTGAAATACTAAGAATATCAGAAGACAAACACAAAAATGTACTACGTACTACTTAGACTATCATAAAATTTCTGACCGTAGATATTTGAGAAATTAATGTTAGATTACATCAATATACCTATGATGATATTTTCTAACTTATAATATGAAACATATTCGCTACGGCAAACTATTTCTCAAATTGGATTTAACAGTTACATACTATCGGTGGTAATCCTTTCTGATCTCTCGGAAACATTCTCGGCTATATGATTCAGCCCTTATTGTGAGAAAAGATTCTCTTCCATTCTCTTACAGTCTACAATAAACCATTCCTGTTATTCTGAGAGCCTTAATTACTTTACTATTCAAATGACCGCAAGAAGAAACTCTTCAATTGAATGGAGAATAAATGCATCTGTTGCGTTAATCCTTTCTCAAATGAATAGTCGATGACTTGTGAGAAAAAAAAAACACTTTTTTATGCTATTGGTTAATATTCACCCAGGTAATTGCAATCACCTAAGGTTACAATAGAAAATTTATGACACTTAATGACAACAAAACTGTAATCTTTCATAAAAAAGGTTGGATAATCAATATTACAATTAAAAATTATAATATTTTCTACTCCTCTGATGATATTTCACTTTCATTGTTAGTATTGTTTAATATGCTCATTTCATTATTAATACAATATCTATAATTGAGTAATTGTAAATCAAAATCTAATATTGTATGTAAATAACATAATATGTTTATCAAAATTAACATCGAACTATTTTTATTCGAAGCCTTTTACATATTCGAAACATACAAACTATTAAGTATTTCAATCCTTTCTCAAGATAGTGAGCGTACTGTTCTGGCTAGATTTGAGCTTAGTACGAATTGAAGAGACTCAATAAGGCAACTGTGTGATTCTCACGATATGACAATTGTTGATTATTTATTGATGTCGAGTTAATATTTGCTTTGATTAAATATCTGTAGATGTTAAATCAAACCAATTATTATTGGGCAAGTACAATAAAAGTGATAAAATCATATAAATCAGTTCTATTTTCAAGTATCATGTGATTCATTTTTTTTGATTAAATGCTTATATATTTAGTTTTATCCTTTTTTTTGGGGACAGAAAAATAAGAAAATAATGTTTGATTAAAAAATCTATTCAGTTCAAACAATATTTACAAAAGTTTTGACACCGTACCATAATTGTTAAACTTTGATTCCATTTTCAAATGAGTCTGATAGGAATTACAAAGAACTGTCGGAAACAGTTTTCATTTCATTTTTTTCTGTCCATGTTTTTTTTTTTTTTTTATCGAAGTACTTACTTTATTAATCAATATTTGAATTTTTATCAGAGAAAGGTGAAACTATTTCTTATCTGATTGCTTTTGATAGAATTCATTTCTCAAAATGAAAAACAATCAACTGAAGAACAATAATTTAGATTCCTTTTAGAGACCTTCAATTGCACCATTTAACTTTGGAATTGGGTCTAACGGTCCCTTATGGACGAATTGAAGCACTTCGTACCGATCTTTTCTCTCAATAAAAATGATTGCAGGATCAACATTCGCATTCGAAAGCAATTTAGTTTATATTTCCTTTTCACTGCACTGTGGAATAGGTTGGGTCAAAATCAAACATTTATATATCACTTATGTAGTAGTAATATAATGGTTATATGACAAATAAAGGTACGTTTAATAAAAAATCATAATTCTTGCTACTTCTATTCTCATTTCTCTTAATTAATCACCATTACTGTGATTTATTATCTTTTCAGAATAGGAATATAGCTTGGGATGAATTTATTTTTGTGGATGGGCCGAAACATCAAACCGGAACGACAATATTTACAATTGCGATTTTCTTGTGCCCACTTACGTTCAATTACCTAATGAATAATTGCAATTACAGAGTAGCTTTTCTGCATGGGTGAAAATATTGTCTGTGGATCGAATAGAGTCCATTTTCTCTTTTTCCGTATATAATCTTTTGAAGTATGTATATTAGGGTGGGCCAAAAAATAACGTTTTGGATATTACTAATGGAATAGTGATATAAAACTGATAAGACAAGTTAAATTTAAGTGAATTCTGACATGATCAACAGTTGCCCCAGAGCGATTCAAATATCAGAAAAGTAACATTTATGATGATTTTAACTACATTTTGGCCAAAAAATTAAAAACTATGATTTATTATCATTTAGAATATGACGATAGTTGGAAAAGAGCTTATTTTTGTGTCTGTGCCGGATAATCAGACCGTTACAACAATGTTTACAGTTGTCCCCACCCCTCCAAATTGTTCGAATTTAGGCACCGCTGGAGACTGTAGTCAGTGTAGTGCTCCACACTTTTGGAGGTCTGGTGCTCAATGAAGAACATAACAAGGGAATTAATGTACAAGAAATTGAGCAAAACATTAATTATTGATTAATAAACCAACATTTCAATATTTGGGACACTTGGTGATTCAAAAAAGTTGACAAAGCGAATTGCATGGGTCATTATCCAATTGCTGAAATCCGAGTAGAATCGAAATTTTTGCAATACAAAAATATTAATAAATGCTTATATATAGAAGCCAAATTTTAAGAGAAACATTATGTTAGTGATATATTTTACCAAAAAATTGCTCGGGGCAACTCAAAAGTATCAAATATTAATCTGCAATTTTGCAAGATGTGATTTTTCTTAACGTGCCAACTAATTTTACCTATTCCGCAGAAAAAAAATCGAATATTTCAAAATTAATGGAAAAATATCATTTTGTACAAAATTTCTAATGTTTTAGGGCAACTCAAAAATATCCTGAAATGGCCTGGAAATTGGCATCCAATGTTTTTTTATAACGTATCAACTTATTATAACTATCCCATATGAAGATTCTGAAGTTCGCCCGAAACCCCTATGTATTTATTTCTCTTTATATGTTCAACATTTTTACTTGAAATTTGTTCACATTAGTTTAGTAAATATACAAAGAACTTGTGAAAAATACAGTAACGAGGGTTAATGAATAACACATGTGTTTTTTTTAATACTTACTCAACCCCTCCCGTTCATTCCGATATTCAAACTCAAACCTAAAATTAATGAACATTAGAGTTCAGCAACTTCAAAAATTGTAAACATTTAAACATTTTTAGTTAAAGATGAAAATTATTATTACTGCTTACCACAGACTGTGGTTATTGACCAAGTATATACCAATCATTAATCTGTCTCTCTCAATCTTCCATTTCATCATAATTATATTCACTCGATTAGGTCAATCTCATCCTATGAACTTCCCCAATCACCGAGAGTATTATCTTGATTAGTTCAATTTGTTTCATTCCTTAAACTTCCCATTTTACAAATTATATTATCTATATTAGTACTATATTTTCCTCCTCTTAGCGTCGTATATCATCTCACCAAGAATATTCTCTTTAGGCTAATCTGTATCATTCGCTTAGCTACTAAATTAATGATATTAAATGCTAGTCAAAAGGTTCTCTTCCCTAAATTCAATTAAGTGAAAAAGCTGATCCTTTCCCTCTACTCGTTTGACACAAAATAATAGAATCTAATGCAATTAATGTGTTGTTGAGTGAAGATCGGATGATTTTAATTTGATTCTTTAGATTGAGTCCAGTTAAGAGTGATTTTGGAATCTGAATTGAAATATTCTCCTCAGTTGATGAATTTACATCTGAAAATGACTTATATTATTGATATAATTAGAACCCGGACATATGCCATAAAGTCATAAAATGCCATAAAATGCAATAAATACAATAAATGCAATAAAGTCAATTAATGCCATAAAGTCCTTAAAATACCACAAATGCCATAAAGTCCTAAAATATCATAAACTCCTAAAATGATGCGAAGTCTTATTATGGGCTTTTTATATTATTAAATCATTTGGTTAGTCGGTAAAGTTGATGGGTTATTTTGACAAATTTATAGAACGTTATAATTCAATCAAAATCTGTCTGAATTATTAAATAAATAAACTACTTCTATCACTTCAAGAATTAGTATAGTCACCACTGTAACTCGTTTTCTGTGATTCCTTTCTTAAATTTTTTAGCACAGACTCTGTCTGCCATGCACAAAATAGTGAATAATAAACTATTCAAAGAGTGAGATATGTAGAACCTATGGATATTTGTAATATTTAAAATAGAAAAAATGCAAGGCGACAAAAATTTTGTTTTGTCTTGTAAGTGGTTTTTGCTTTACAACAATTTCAGAGTATCTTAATTGGTCTAATTATCTAATGTATGATTTGTTTAATCTGAGAATGTCTACTACGAGGGTTTGCTATAAATACAAATTTCGAATTTAATATTGGAATTAGTTTCATTTCATGAAATTAAATTTACCTAACCTTTTTTTATAATAATTTAAGGTTAAATTTGAAAAAAAATGCTATAAACTAGATTCATTGAATTTTTAAGGGATGAATTGTTTATTTGTTTTCACCATTTTTTCATTTAGACGGACTAAAAACTGTCAATTTTATATTTCAAAATGCTGATTTATTCGTTGTAAATACCTATTTATTAATCCTAAAAGTGTATGCATCAGTCCTAAAATACTGTATTTAGGTCCTATAATGCTTTGATAGGTCCTAAAATGCCATTTTATAGGTCCTAAAATGACTTTTTTTAGGTCCTAAAATGCCTATTTTTAGGTCCTAAAATGCCTTTTTTATAGGTCCTAAAAGTCCGGGCTCTAGATATAATTATATTTGCATTGTAAATATAATGAGCCAATGTTATTTTTTTAATCCATTTAAACAAATTTTGGTTAGCGACTACATAAGTAATCTGTCAATTTATTTAGTTTATATTGTAGCCAACAAATTATCAATTTTTTGTACCTAAAAAGAAATCAAATATAAAATATTGGTTCAGAATGAATTAATCAATAATAATTTCAACTCTGCATATTTTTTATATTTATGGTCATAAAATCTAGATGATTTTAAAATCATAGACCACGGAATATTATAGAGGGATAGAATCAAACTGTAATGATTCATTCTACAATTAACAGAGCTTTTTTTAAATTGATTCCATTTTAATTTGTTTCGCCTATGATATTTTTGGCATCTATGATTTTAAAAGCAGATTGAAACAACCATTTGTAATAAATCATTTAGTTGTGACTACACATATTACAGTACTGTAAATTATTGTCCCTTAATCTGTTTTAAGTAATTCGGCTAATTAATTGTCCTTATTTTTTTAACTTTGCATTCTTTAACATCTGTTCATGTTAACATTAACATGATTGACTCATTATTATCATGGGAAGGAAAATATAGTAAATAAGTTAAAGTGGTATTAAAACTTTGGACAAACTTTTCCCCTAATGTTAATTAAATCGATAAATGGGTATTAATAATAGAATAAGATATTAGGTAGGGGAATTTATGACATATGGTACCATTACCCCAAAAAAATTGCAACAAAAGGTTTTTCCACTGATTTGATTAGTATCAGGTGTCAGTATTAACAAATTAAAAATCTTAATGAATCCAACTTCCTGAAAGTGGTTATTTTCAAGATGGCCGCCAAACTATTAAAATAACAGTAAATCAACCATAAATTGGTTATCATTAGATCAAAGGAAGTAGTTTTGGTGTCTATATCTAGGTTTTCATACCATGTGAAGTCAATCAGACCATTCTCAGAATTGTTGAATAATCTGATAGCCTATAAATAAATTAAAATAACAATATACTGTAGAATGAAGAATAACAATGTATTAGTTAATAAAATAACCGATGAATTTCTATATATATTTGGATAAGCTAAGCAGGCATAAAGAGTTCTTACAATGTGGTCATGTAGACTCTTGACATAATTGACATCAGACAGTGATACAGAGTTCATATATGTGGTCATTTATAATCATGACATAATTGGCATAAGGAGATCATATAATGTGGTCATATATAATCATGATATAATCAGCGTAAAGAAATCACTTGGATCAAGTATTACTAAAGCTAATCGCTATCACTCTCGATGTCATCGTCTATAATTATGTGATTGCTGCATGGGTTGTCACAGTAACCAGTTCGACATCGATCACATCCAGTATGTCATGGTATCCCAAATCTCCGGCAAATACAGTGAGATGGACACGATTCGCAATTGCAGTGTATCATCTTCAGTAGGTTGTCCACAGTCCAGGGCAGCTTTCATTTCAGTCATGATTGGAACCATCTGATAATTGTTTACTTGGGATGATTTAGATGGCAAACGTTCAGGGTGAACAAAGGACTTGGCTGTTGTAATTTTCTTGACAAATGTATCGTAACACAGTGTTTCCAGGTTACTACTGCCATCATTGCCAAACATAACGGTCATAGCCACAGAACAATGAATAAATACAAGAAGTGTAGATCCCATTATATTACTCTTGAGTGCCGTTTACAGTGACGTCATTTCAACTAGAGCCAATTAGAGCACACAAGACAATAGTCTTCCGTCACAGCCAATAAGAGCTTCGTTTCAAAAGTTCTATTAGAGTCCATTATGTTGAATGCCTAGTACTAGAGAAATGGTGTCAGTTTGTGCTTGCTGCAAAGAAGATTTAGTTTATCATTGCTTAGTAGACTAGTAGCTGGGCTATATATAATCGTGTACATAATTTGGTAGGTAGATATGGCTCCCTCTATTAAAAAAATATTACTTTCTTAATTGCCAATCTACCAGAAAAGATAATAAGCTGAGGTAGCCATGATATAATAACTTTTAACAGGTATGCTCGCGCGCAGATTCTCCCCAAACCTCCACAACCGTGTGGGAGTATTTTGTGACGTCATAGAAGTGAGGTTTTACCATGTTATTTGGTTTATATTTAATAATAGATAAATTGCAGCTTACTACATACCATTTTCATTACATTCACATAAGGAATTTTACGAAAATTAATAATATGTTATCTTATTTTGTCGAAAATACTTGTTTACCTACTTACAATTATTTTTATTTCGTATATTTACATGTATTTGGTATGGCAATATAGGGTCAATCAGGTAAATTGCGGCACACTTACTATCTTTGGCCTCTAACAACAGAACATCATAGCTTCAAAACACTCGTTTAAAACTTAAATTGATAAGTTATAGCATGCACTGTACTTCTTTTGATAGTTATGCAACATTTTAATGTATTTCGATTCAGAATGTTTTAGAGACTCTCTGTAGAGGGCCGCAATTTACCTGCGTGACCCTAGCAAGGTATGATAACCATGCTATTTCAAGGAAAAGGACCACTAAAGTTATATTTATGTGATCTACCTATTAAAATTTATGATTTGTAAAATACATTAATTCATGGTGTTATTAATTCTATTGGAATCAACTTTAATTCATGTCTTATATTTTCTTGAGTCACTCCTGATAAGTAATTGCTTTTTTTTTTTTTTTTTTGTTAATTTGTCACGCTCCCACGCACACTGATTTCGTCCTGTTGAGATACATTTGAGAGCTGTTATTTCTTCGTTTCATCAATTCCCATAAGTTCATAATTGTACCAAATCATGTATAATAACTTAAAAAATTACCTGAGATTATTCATTATAGAAAACACTAATTTTGAACCAAAGGAAGAATAATTCGATTAATTATTGTTTATTTATTAATATTTATGTTTATTAAATCTTATTTACCATTTTTCTGATTGCTAAAAATTACTTATATAAATAAATATCAAATATGATAATTGATACTTTCAAAAGAATTTGCTATGTGAGTGACAACAATTTAATACACAATACCATCCTCTATGACGTCACGAAGAGGGGCTGCGCAGAAGACACTCAATTTTGTCTCTTTTGCTAGCATATCATGATACCATGTAGTTATTGTATCATGGAGGTAGCATGCACGTTCAAACTGTTATCGAGAGAGCGTTTATAGTGAAGTCAAGGATCAGTGGACGTGATTGGCTGAATTTTTAAGATTGTGTACACGTTCGATCTGAGCGTCTTCTTATTCAATGTTCTGTGTCCATAGCTTTGTTTCCAATATCCTTAATGATGTGGTCTGTCTGATTTGGGAGAATGAGGCAATTTGCACATATTCTTTGATAATTGGTTGACCTTTGACTATAGTTTCTTCAAGTGAGATCACCCTTTGTATTCGAAATATACGCGTTTTTCAAAATGGTCGCCGTCCAAAACTAGAACCCATATCTTTGCTTCTAGGAAAGCTGTTTAATGACAAAATTATTATCAAGTTATACATTTTTGGGATCAAGGAACCCTTAAAAGGGCTTTCAAACCTTAAAACGCAAAACTTTTCTCCTTACCATGACCAATTGACCATTGGTGATCAAATATGCCAAATTAATACAAAAGTTGTTAAGGGGACCGTACTTGGTTTTTTGAAAATATTTTTATTAATGAAGCTACGGTTCTGAAACTTAGTACTTTAATATATAATTGAATTCTTTATCTGTTTTTTTCGTGGCATTTTTTCTATTAGAACCATAGAAAACGAGTTATTCAAATTCCAAACGAATTTCAAACCGTTTCCAAAAAAGCCTAAGGCTTCTACAATTGTGAGCTAGGGCATTGGGGATTTTTGCATTCGATTCTCCACGGAATTTTCTACATCTGTGATACCTTGTTCTTTTATTTTCGAATTTGTTTTCGAAATAATAATTTGTTCGTGAATTTTTTTTTCAGAATTTAATATTTCGAAGTATAATTCGAAAATCAAAAACAAGGTTATGTTCTTAATGAGATGCTAAAGTCTATTGAAAATTACCGTGGCTCAATAGAATCACTGGCAATGACTGAATTGAAAGCACTATATGAAAAGTGCATTGCTGGTTTGGGCTTTAATTAAAGATAATGCAACAACACACGCCTTCGTGCTGAGGATATTGAACGCCTGATTTTGGACATCAAGTCAGAACGTATTATTATTCGATGGTCCCTGGCTTTTGATGATGACTTAAGCAAAGCTGTTGATAACATGAAAGACAACACCTCCACTGATTTCTCTATCATCCCTAAAGAAGCCAAATTTCTCCGGTGAGAGTATCTACCCATGAAGCAGGCTTTTACGGGTAAATTCTCAGCATTTTCTGAAGATGATTCAATCCCTCCAATGCTGAAATCATTCCTACACATGATTTTTGATGGATCAGATATTGATCAGCCACCGCCTGGACCTGATAAATCACAGTTTGCAGCCTCTATTGGGCTGCAAATCATTTTCAAATACTGTTAAGAAAATTTGATAATTTATTTACAACGGTGCTAGGACAATTGCCACCCGCGGACAATTGCCACCCGCGGATAATTGCCACCCCCGGACAATTGCCACCCGGACAATTGCCACCCCCGGACAATTGCCACCCCCGGACAATTGCCACCCCCGGACAATTTCCACCCAAATGAATAATATCAGGCATCTTAACTTTAAAAAAGGTGATAATATTATTATGTATATTATTGTTGTACGATTAATTATTAATTATATACATTTCAAGATAAAAAAATATTATTATTTGATTTCTGAATGTGCATTTTAAATCTTATATTTCGATGTTAATTTCACATATCTCAGTTTTCTAATTTCATATTATTTTCAAATTTTACAAATTTGTCATCGTGTACTCAGACCAATTTTAAAATATCTACAAGCATAATAATTATAAAATTTATTTTTAGAAATGTGAAATTAGTGGAAAATCTTTAGGGATACATCTCTCTTGACTGCAAATGCATTACGTCTTTGAAATATTATTTTCTATTATATTGCATCTCCTGGATCATTTCTTTTACACTCACCCAATTATATATATTGAATTTACAACACTAATAGATTTTCTTAAACACCACGCATCTATAATTTTAAGCCAATTAACTTTTTCACAGATTATTAGTTAATTTGAAGCTGCACTAACTTATCACATAGGCCTGTATGGGATGACTGCTTATATGCCAATGAACATCTCAACTCATAGATATCCTGGAATATGGATATTTGTTATTAATGATAGTATTGATAAAGGAAGATATTTTCAATTAACTAAGGACATGATCAATTGAATAATGGAAATAATTCGTATAATGACAACATATAATTTATTAAATCAACTATGGGAATAATTAATTTTATAAAAAAATAGTAAATGTGGAATGAAATTTTCTATCTTATAATGTATACAATTAATAATTAATCGTACAAAAATATTATACATATTTTATCACCATTTTTAAAGTTAAGAGGCCTGATAATAAATATTTGGGTGGCAATTGTCCAGGGGTGGCAATTGTCCGGGGTGGCAATTGTCCGGGTGGCAATTGTCCGGGGGTGGCAATTGTCCGTGGGTGGCAATTGTCCGACGGTGGCAATTGTCCGGTCACGATTTACAACATGCAGCTTATATTTGAAATATTTTTTATGTAAGCATATGTCACACGGTAAGTTGTTTTTGCGAAAAAATGTCATAGCGGAGAATTTTTCTACCGGCGAGTTGTCCTCACGGTGAATTGTCCGGCAGCAAGTTGTCCGGCGACGAGATGTCCGGTTACCAATTTTCCGGTATGTAACACTTTTATGAGTGTGTAGCAAATAATTGCAAAGCAGAACATCAGGAAAATACACTTCATATATTATAAATTGGTAAATATTAATCTATGGAAATACTTAACTTACAAGAATACGTTGTATTTAATTTCACTGTGATTTTCCTTCTAAATTATTCTTCAGTTATAACAATTTTGGCCAAATCTCTGCCCTCATAAGCAGATCGTCATACAAAATTCTCGTTATCATTATTTAACTGAGACTTGAAAAATGGTTTGTAGTTTATTGTGACTTTTATTCGTATCCTCACGCATCTAAGATTCATTTTCTCAAATGAATGCCTGCATGAGCTGTTCGTCACAATGTAATTTGCATAAGTGAATGCATCTGAAGAAGGGATTCGAAACATCTTCAGGAGAGATATATTGCAGTGGAAGATGAAATTTCTTCTAAATTGTTGTTCTGTGAATCGTAAGTATTGTTGTTATTGTGGGATGTGTTATATGAGATTACATGTCTTCCTTCAGTTGGTTTGTAGAGCTAATAAGATCCCAGTGAATACAAATTTAATAAAGAAAATATGTGCAGGTAACGTTAGAGCATATACTGTATGAAAGAATTATTTTTTACCAGTATCTGGAATTGTTTTGAATAAAATACTTCAATATAATGCCACTCATAGAAGATCTAATAATATCTTCATGCTCTAAACTCAAATTTTAATTGCAAAATTCACGAATGAAATTGAAGAGAAGTTATACGAAATAATAGTACATTGCAAAATTGAAGGTAATTTACCATATAAAGATAATATTTCATATTATCATTTGAAGATCAACAAAGAATATTGATTCTTTATCCAATAAAGAGAATCTGATATCTTGTCTAATATCTGATTTTTGGAGGCTATATAATCATAGATCCTTACTCCCCCTATGATACGATGACACCGAGTTATTGTTTTCTAGACCAGTTGTTTAACTGCATACCAACCTACCAATTAAGCGAGTCAATTTCAGAATGACATTACAATTGGTAAACAGACTATTAATTTTTTTAATAATCCTGATGTCATCATAACAATACAATAAAAAATTATTTTAAGATTTCAATAACTCAGGATAGCTTCGATAAGTAGAAATGCACGCCCACAATTCAGCCGGCCTTGATTAATTTTTATTTATTTTTCTAAATACTCCTCTAACTCCAGAAGTTCCATTTGCTTTCAGACAGTTGCTAATGATTGTATTTCACAGGGAGAGTCATTTTACAATTCATAAGCTTCGTTAAGATTCAAATTGTAGTAGCAGTGAGCTGAATAGAGTCTGCAATTGCTGGAACTTCATTACGAGGAGAGACATCTTATCATTGATCACCTTAAATATTTTTTATATATTGACCATTGATGTATAAGCAACGTTCAAATATAGGGTGTTTGTATTGCTATATTTTTATAATGATCATACAAATTATTCTCCCAAGATAATTTCATTTAGTTTAAAGGGACTGTTCCCAGATTTTGAAAAGTTTTTTATTATTGAAGCTACGGTTGTGAAACTTTAAACACATATATAAAATGAATTCCTAGATGTTTTTGTGTCGTGACATTTTTTCGATTCGACCCATAGAAAACGAGTTATTCGAATTTCGAACAAATTTCGAACAGTGTGTAAATTAATAAATGGATACTACAATTTTGTAGCTATGACATTACGGTTTTTTGCATTAGATTCTCCACAAGATTCTCTACAAACTTTGTGAGCGTTTTTTTGAAAAATTGAAAAAACATAAATTTCAAAATTCAATATTTCGAAAAATAATTTGAAAATTTAATAAAACTCTTCCAGAGTTTGTAGAGAATTCCGGGGAGAATTGAATGCAAAAAATTGCGATGCCGTAGCTTCTACTCAAAAAAAGCCTTAGATATCTGAAGTAACGAGTAATCTCCCATTCAAATTTTGATAATCTGGCTCACAGCATACTACTCTCGCGAAGGTCTGTGGGTAACTGAAGAATATTTCTTTGCAAACCTTAGTGGGCGTGTTATTAGTGGTAGGTTAGATAATAGATATAGCGGGATAATTAATTATTACGAATTTTAATTGGCTTGAAAATGTTTTTTAGAGTACATATTGACTCCCTTTCAGATTCCTTTCTCTTAATATATCTCTTTCTACTAAATACTCATGGTACCATGCCATAGAACCACCTTGCTAATATGGTTCCGACCTCAGGCCTCTGGTCCAAGCTTAACTGTATTTAGGGTAATAAATTAATGTAATTAACACTTTAAAGAGAATATATTCGTTAGTCAAGCAATGGTAATTACACAGTGTATCTTCACTAGAACGCTCACAAGTAAATGTCTCAATAACTAAGACTGGAGATAAGGTGTGTATCTCGTGCGGGCCGATCGGTAACTCGCTGTCTACCTACGAACTAACTCGTTCGTTCTACAAAGCTCACATTTAAAGTGACATACTAATGACGTACTAACTATATCAAATCATTACATCACATATCTCCCCCTTCCATTTAAATTGAAAATGATTTTTAAAATATTTATTTCAAAACTTCATTTTCAATCAAACAATTCTATTATTTAAAAACAAAAATCCCATTTTAATCAATCCTAAAACTCAAAACATTAAAACTCAAATTGAAAAATTCTAAAATTCAAATTGAACAATCATAAACATTAAACCTATAACTGCAAGAATTTTAAACATTTATTTAATAATTATTCGTTTCTTCCCCTCTTTTTTTTCTGAATGTCGATATTGAATAGAGTCTTCAAAAATCCAAAAAAGAAAATATACTATGTATATAAAATATTTCAACCTTACATTTAACATCAAAAATAGTATGAATACACATCAAAACTGAAATTAACATATAGTGACATTTTTGCTTTAAATCATCAAAAAAATTTATTTCAATTTAACTTGTAAAATTTAATTTGATTCAAACAAACATTCAATTCATTTTTTTTTTCTTTTACGTTAGCTTTAATAAAATTATTTTACTTTCCAAACAAATATTAAGTGTCACACTAAAAATAAACAATGTTCCTTAATTATTCATAGATTAACAATTTTGACGTTTTCTGACATGATTATAAATTTGTTAAAAAAAAATCTAATAAACATATTACATCATAGAAATTATATAAATTTTCTTATTTTCATTCAAATTCTATGTCGTTTTATTTTAAAAGCAATTATAATTTCATAGATACTCAATATAATTATCATAATGTGTTCACTGACCTCTCTAAAATATTCTAAAAAAATAACATTGATTCAACAATCGTGCAATTAAAATTATCATCCTTCCGTTAAAAAGTAGAATTTCTATCTTTTAATTAATTTATTGAATAAAATTTACTATTAAATTCTCTCTTCAGAAAAATTTAAAGTTCGTTTAATATTTTACTGCATATTAGTTATAAATATAACCTTTTCATTTATGTATATTAATTTAAAAATAGTTCATTCCTACAAATTCCTAATTTATTTTGACTCTAAAATTTTCTAATCATCAAAATCTAATTAGTATTTCAAAATGAAAAAATATTTATTTCGAAATATTCACTTCTAAAAATTCACAAATATTCACAGTATGAATATCAATTCATCTGTATTCAATTCATATGCTCACCTAATAGACTGCGTACTTCTATTAAGTAAACAAGCTGAGTCATCAATTAAAATAATAATTAAATGCTGTGTCGGTAGTTTTTGTTACGATTCAAAGATTAATCTGCTGGTCATTAAAAAGCTAATAAATTTCTTAATAACTTATATGTGGTATGTGGTTGTGTGGATAAGTGGTTCTTTTTGTTTCTTGACTCCTTCGATGAGGTAGGTGTCCTTCCTAGCGTTACGTGCATGACTTGATCAGCAACTGTTGGATCTTCGTTCTCCATCTTTTTGATTTGGGAACACTCTAATGGTTCCTCTGCTGTCCTTTCTTCTTTCTTCGTTTTTTGAATTCTGCAAACAGAGAAAATATTAGCATTTGTGACCCCTGGCATAAATATTTTGTATTATAATTTATTAATCACCCATAGTGATTACTTATTTCCAAATTCACTCTTCAGTATTAATTTCATTTTCTTTGCGAATTCATAATATTAATATCATAGATATTTTAAATATAGACGTAAGTTAATTTATAATCTCATCATTTTTCCTGATTAATGTCTCATTAATATTGCTGATCGATGCAATACTCTTTCATCCTATAAACTGAATAAAACACCTATCACTCTTTTGCATTGTGATATTATTTTATTCCACACACATTTCCTTTCGTGTAACCGTGTCTGCTTTTATTTTTTATGCCGATCCATTCTTACTTCTCACATTCATGTTCTTACACCGTGATACTTACTTGGATCACCGGATATCTATTTATTAACCGACTCAGACATTTTGAACTGTCAACAATGTCTGCTGTCTGAAAATTCCTAGATTACAACTGCTTTTTCGCAAGATAAATTAATACATAATGGCATTTTATCCGTCACTAGCAACATTTAATCTTTTAAAATAGCAATCTATACTATGCTACACACTGGTACAGTAGATACACTGACTTTACTAATCACATGCATTCATCTCTAGGTACTGCACTACTCAGTATCATAGTAGTTTCTTTAATCGCACTTTTACGTTATTGTTATTAACCCTTAACCCATATCACACTGGTTACTCATAACATTCTTTAATTAACTTGTTCGACCCTTAATCGAACCTCTTTAATTCACTTTACGGTTCCACATACCGCTATAACTCATTTGAGAAAATCAAACTTTCTCTGAATCTGTGGTTTCAGCTTTTCCACGAACTATAAATTACGGTTTCAGTTCTACCGAAAACTTTCCTGAGAAAATGAAGCTTTCTTCATGGTTTCAGTTTACCACTAACTACTATACGGTTTTCAGCTTACCGAAAACTTACATGAGAAAAATTAACTTTCTCCATGGTTTCAGCTTACCACTAACTACTATACGGTTTTCAGCTTACCGAAAACTTACCTGAGAAAAATTAACTTTCTCCAGGTTTCAGCTTACCACAAACTTCATTTAACCCTAATTTGAACGTGACATGCACGGAGTATCACAAATAACCACCGTCTCTAATCACTCACTTAAACATTTTTTTTTTTTTTTCTCCCGTCTCCTTTATACCCACTTACTGGTTTCATTCCAATTTATGTTAAAATGACAGTTGCCATATTCATATTTAACTCATACTTAATTACTATAAATTTGCCTCCTAACAACTCATTTAAACTTCATGAACTCTCTCTCTCTCTCCCCCCCTTATTGAATAATAAAAGGTTATAGATTATCATATATTATTTTTTCATAAAAAAAAATTGCCATATATTCTACTTTATCTATGACTTATTTTATCAATCATTTTGAAAAAAAAAATTATACTGATTATATTCTACTAATAAGATAATCGTCTGCACTGGGAAAATTAATAATTTAATAATATCAAAAAGTAATGGATGACTTATCTTTTTTATTCCTCCTCAGCTCCTCTTCTTGTTCGTCTGTGTAGAATTTCTGACTGGGTATATAACTACCAGCTGCTGGTGATCTTTCACTGGCAACAACAACTCTGTTGTTTACTTAGTCACTGTTCTTATTTAACTTTTATACTTAAATTTCTCACTAAAATTGTCAAATAATATTCACACCTTCAACGTGTTAAAAATCTTCTCGTTTTATCACAAGTACTATCGTTGTTACCTAACGAAACTTTAGTTGGTGTCTGTTCTCGAGGAGTTAACTGCAAGACTGATCATAAGATGTTGACTAGAATGGCACTACTTGCGACTGTGATTAGAGGATGTTCACTGCACAGTGGCTACCTGCGAACTGTGCTCAGGAGATGTTTTCTGAGCGGTGGCTACCTGCGAACTAACTCGTTCGTTCTACAAAGCTCACATTTATAGTGACATACTAATGACGTACTAACTATATCAAATCATTACATCACAACTGGATTGAGGACAAAATGTGTGCTTGAAGAATAAATTCCGCTGCAACGTTTAAATATTGTATTCACACTTTTAAAGTTTCAATGAAATCTGCATTTCGTATATGTTACTTGTAACAAATAAAATATCAGTGACCTATTTTATAGCTATGATAGGAGGCGAATATTTCGCTCTGTTATCTATTATTGCACTTGGCAATCAAAAATTAAATAATTTATCATCTTAATCTAGTCTATTAAATGGTTTATTTCCAATGCTTTCGTTTCATATTCTGAACAGAAGAATATCATTCAGAATCTTCCGATTCTCCACTGTTTTGATTTTAAGTCCAAGTACGGCGAAATATACATTTAGGTATCGTCCCGCCATCACTTACAACGACAGTCGAAATCATCACGTAAGCTGAATTGCTGCTTTGCATCACAGTGAGAACTTTTAAAGTAATAACTCGTATGTTTTGGAGATTATCGACAGAAATGAAAACATGTCTTCTACTTTATGTTGAATTGTTGATATTAAAAAAAATGACTCTGGTCATCTTTCAATATTGACGGCCCTAAAGCGAACGGTAATGAGGTTTCGCCGTTTCTTATCGTAAGACTTCATCTCAAGATCTTCATAGCCTGCGATGAAGATAGTGATGTGGCTAGTATTACACCTTTCGGTAAGTTTTGATATTGACTGTTATGGGTCTGCCTCTAATGACTATCGAAGGCAGGATATCGATGACAATTTTTCTTTGATGTAAATCATGAGTCCCAAAACCATGAGACGTCTTGCTCACGAAAACCTGTATAGATCCTCTTTCAACTTTCAAAAGTAACCAACCCTATCAACAGCTGTATAGCAAAGAAGAGTTCAGAGAAACAAACTTCTTCTAAAAGAATTCAAGTCTGATACGGCTGACGTGATTGTTCGGTCAGTTGAGATTTTCACAGTTGATTTGGCTCATAATTGAAGAAAGAAAGAGTAGAGTGGGGGGTAAACTGGCAAGGTTTATTACTGTATATATTTTTTAAAAAGAATATAACTTTTTAAATAAGTGATTACACAGAAGAAAATGAAATTATTTTTCATTGGTGATTATAATTCTCTCTATATCAATTCAAGAAAATATTATCTTCACCCTTTCATTTCAAAAATACAGAATACAGTTAGATCTTAAGTAATTTGAAACTACTAGATCAGGTTCCTTTCTATGTTGAAAGACTTGTTAAACTAGTATGCAAATAACGTGTCTAATAACACTAGAGCTGATTTTTATGGTACACGGAAAACAGCCAGGCGGAAAACTGCCAAAGCGGAAAACTGCCAGGCGGAAAACTGACAGCCACTTATTGGCAATTAATGAGTTTAGTCAATAATAACATTTAATGTATAAAAAAGCCGTTTGGTTTTTGTTAAGGAGTTATGGGGACATTCATTTTTACATAGGATACAAAACAAAAATAATAATTAATTGTACACAACTTGATAAGAAAAAAACATAAAATACATTATTATATAAATATAACAGAAATAAATTAAATACAATATAGAAATTCAAAACTTAAACCTTTCTTAGAAAATACTAACAGAAGAAACAAAGAAATAATTGTATTAGGGACTGGGTACAATTTCTTTGTTTACACAACGTATCTTTATATTATCAGTTTATAACTGGTTTAGTGTCGTATTATTTCGTTTTGTGTTTTGTAATTTGAGTTTTGAACACGTCTTAAAGCTTAATATTCACTTGTTCTCATTTTAAAACAACTTCTACTGATGTTCGTGAAATATTTAGAATTTGCAATCCAACATCTATGATTATCAAACTGCTATTACCTACCTAATTCTCTGATAATTTCACTCGATCGAATTGATTGCATATTAATTAATAATACTTTTTACATATAATTGAAAATTGTAAAAATGAAAGTGTTGTGTTAATGACATGGAGAATAAAAATGTAAATGTAGTAAGTTGATTAAGTAATATAAGTTGATTAAAAACATGTTCAGTTACGTAAAAAGTCTCTTGTTTTTCATTTCGGTTTAACGTCAGCAATATAACCTTTGGTTCTGAAGCAAACGTTTAACCCCATGTTCTGATTTGTGATTAATAGCTAATTAGACAATATCACAGTAATATAATTCTCAATAATACAATAAATTAATTGAATGTTTAAAATGTACTTGACTTAGTAAATATGTTAAAAATGGTAATTAAATAATCCTTATGTGTACTGAAGTTTGGTGTTTGGTTTACTGATTATTTATTTAATCAAGTGCCTTTAATGATATATTATTATATTTTGAATATTAAATGAGTAATCCAATATCTATGTAGTTATTACTGTAAAAATGAATGTTCGATTAATCCCTTAACGAAGGGCTTACGCCGTTTTTTTAAGAACTAAAATGTGTTTATAACTAAATTAACTAAAAAGTTTTAAAAAATACATACATATATTGCCAATAAGTGACTGACAGTTTTCCACCTGGCAGTTTTCCGAACACCGCTTTTTATGTACCGAACAATTGTATCTTATAAATTATTATTGGTGGATACTTGAAATTTATTGATTCTTAATATATTAAGTTTGCTAACATCTGATAGAACGGTCTCTCACTGATTAAAAATATGAAGGATAATTTTGACTGGATGATAGCTTTATAGAAGTTTCAAATGCTTAGTAGTAATAGTAATTTTTCCATCATAGAAGTCAGTGCTGCAGAATTACAATACTTGAACAACATTTTGTCTTAGTTAAAAATATAGCAATACCTGTATTGATAATTTATTTAGTAACTATTATAACTAATTATTGATTAATTTTGAAAAATAAATATAATTTAAATTTATAGAAAAATGAATATAATCAAAATAACTGATACCACAAGATGCCAGCCAGTACCGGTTATCGGTATCCCCGTATTATTCAATTCGATTTTAAATGGAATTAAATTTTGTAATTGAAATCAATAAGCTATGAAAAGAAAGCTCTTCGAGTATATATGTAGGTATAGTCTCCATGTCTTCGCATTTAAATTTCAATGGAATCAAAAACAAACGTTCTCAATATTTAGGAGAATAGTAATATATTGTTCAAAATATAAATCCATAAACATGAGAAGGATTGAACCAAAACTTACAAGGTATTTCAGTATTTTCATTTCGAACTTAATTCTAAGTGCAAGTAACTCCAGACTTTTTTCCTCAAACTATCACGAAGCAAAGTAAATTCCAATAGCTCCTCACACACAAACCTGACACAAAAAATATAATGATAAAACTTTATAGTCATTTTTGAAGATTTGAATTCGAAATGTTATAAATTACGATTTAGATTAGTGATTCAACACCCATATGAAATGGGTGATGAGAAAAATAATCATTATAACAAGATATTTTTACCTAGCAATCAAATCATGTGCCTCTCAAAATTACCACATTACGCAATGAATTGATCCAATACTGTAATTCATTGAATATCACACCGGAATCTCTTTAAAAAAATGCATGTTAAATTCAATTTGATTCTTCTCTGCAGAACCTCGTTAACTTGATAGAATAAAAAGAGTAAACGTCATTCACGAGAAGTTGGCAATTATATGGATGAACTTTTTGTGTCACCAGAGAACGAGATTGTAAACACACGCCACTAGAGGAAGATGAATAGAAACTTTACAGCATGTTGTGAGACTGAAGATACCACTTGACAGCATGAAGTGAGACTGAAGAAACACTTGACAACATGTTTTGAAACTGATGAGACACTTGGCAGCATGTTGTGAGACTAAAGAGACACATAACAGCATGTTGTACAATTGGAATGGCCCTCTTCACTTTTTTATGAGACTGAAGAAACACTTGGCACTGTTTTCTCTGACTGGAAATGCACTTCACTATTTTGTTGTGAGCCTGAAGAGATACTTGACAAGGGAGGGAGGAAGAGCTCCCCCTCAAAAAGGGAGGAGGGGTGCATTTTGAAGGGAGGATTGACGAGCTGAGGGAAGCAGAATTTGAGGGAGTTTAACAATGCTGCAATATATAGGTATGTTATGGAGTAGAATTTGTTTGTTTCTAGTATTTTTCATGTAATCAACATAGAACTGCTGCTATAAAATCTAAAATTATATTTATGTAAAAAAATCTAAAATTGTCCGTTCTGAACAATTTTCATTTTTCAACTCCTAAAGCCTACTCCATCTTCAATTTTCGACTTAGAGTTTTTTTCTTTATATTCAGAATTTAGTTGTCTACAAAAGTACGATCAGTTGATATGTTATTTCGCAACTTGTAAAAAGTAATATGAGGGAATGGAACCATATTTCGACAATAATGGAAATTTTTAAATTTTATTAATATATTTTTTTTAGGGGAATGCGAATTTGATGAAACTGCAAAATTCTGAACTTAATGGATTAAATCCCATGTCTCTAGGCAGAACATTGGGGAGAATTACAAATTTAAAAAAAATCTAAATATCGCGGTTTATCGGGAGGGGGGGGGGGGGGGGTATTTGAAAAAGAAGTCTTAAGTAAATTAAGTAAACTATTGTCTGTTTTTAGAGTATAATCAAGTCTGATAAAATCGAGGATCTCACTCTTCAAGAAAAAAAAAGTAAAAAGTGAGACACTCCCCTAAACAGTTTATGTGATTCTGAAGAGACACTTTTCTGTTTAAGGGGTGTTTACAAGGGCACAAATGTATGCCACTGCTGTGTGCTCAAGGTTTCCGGCACACAATTTTTGAGTGTAGCACACAAGTGTGGCACACAGAAAGAGCGATCGCTCCGGGAGCAAATGCGTGTAAGCCACTACTAGTTTTTTACTAACAAAAAAAGTATAAACTCACTAATTGTTTAATAAAATTGGGAATGTTACTGGCAAGTTAATTTAATATATACAAAACAAAAAATCATAATTTACAATATGACATTTTAAAAATATCAGACATATTTAATCCAATGATAATACAGTATGGGCCACAAAAATGTTTCCACTTTTTCAAACACTTGTAAATCGTTAGCCAATGGACAAAAAAACTGTATCTTGGTCTCTTTTTCTCCGCCTCTTATTGTTCTATTAACAGGTTAAAACAATTTTGAACTGATGGACATTGTTTAAGAACAGGTAAGCAAACAGTGAGGGTGACTATTTTTGTCATTGCGCGAAGGTTATTCTTAGAGCTAACTCTGTGTTTTTACTTACTAAAAGGCAATGAATAAAAATAAAAAATTACAATGTTACACATTAAAATACAGGGAGCTTACACTTTTTCCTTGGAAACTATTTGAAAATAGAACAACTTCAGTGACACTTTAATCTTATTTAAGTTTTCACTCGGAATATTTGTTCTTAGATTGTTCATTGCATGGTTAAGGCCCACTTCATACTTACATTTTTAAAGCGCAGAAAAAAGCTCTTTTTAAAATGTGTTCACACTTGCGTTTTTTCATCGCTGAAGTGAAAATTCAATATTATTTTTCCATCAGCGATAAAAAAAAACGCCAGTGTAAACACATTTTAAGAAGAGATTTTTTTTTCGTTGTGTTAAAAATGCTTGTGTGAAACGGGCCTCAACAATGAAATGAACAAGCTAAGAACAAGCTACGAATATTCCTAGTGAAAACTTCAATGAGATCAAAATTTCACTAAAGTTGTACTATTTCAAAATAGTTTAAAAGGAAGGAGTGTAGGCACCCTTTATTATATTGTCTACCATTATAACTTTTTTTCTTTTTATTCACTGCTTTATAGTAAGTAAAATCACAGAGTAAGCTCTAAGAATAACCTACGCGCAATTTCAATAATAATTACCCTCACTCTTTGCTCACCTGTTTTTAAAATATGTCCATCAGTTCAAAAATGTTTTTACTTCTTAATAGTAAAATAAGAGGCAGAGAAAAAGAGACAAAGAAACACTTTTTCCGTCCATTGGCTATTTACAATTATTTGAAAAAGCGGAAACATTTTTGTGGTCCATATTTATAACAGAGTGAAACTCCTGATTTATGAAGTACATATTAGTTCCTTCATAACTCAGAGTCATTTCATACCTTGGGTGAACCAGGTAGTTTTCTATGATTAAAATCTTATAAAGCAATGGTTATTAAGGAATAACAATGAAGCAATTCATGACTTATATCATTTTCTATAATGTGAACAGAGAAAATACTTCATAACTCAGGTGCATTTCATTATTCTGATACATCATTTATACTCGAGTGCTTCATAACTCAGAAGTTTTACTCTAATGCCTAAATTACATATTAAAAAATCAAATATTTGAACAAAATTTAAAAAAAACACTATTGGAAATATAAGCAGTGCAAGCACAAAGTATACGTGTCAACACCAAGTGCCACTCTTGACCCATTTTATTTAAGTCTGATGTGAGACTTCTGTAACCTACATTTCGAGAAACTCTCACACGATGTCAATCCCAAAACCTAGTTTAGTGAATTTATGGAAATCGTCAAAATATAGCGTAACATGACACAAGAAATTGTGAGGATATTGGTAGCAAAACACAAAAAATTGTCTGACAGTTTTCAGAAACTGTCAAGAATTGACATTACAAATTTTTGTGATTAAGAACTTGGCTTAAATTACGAAGATTGACATTAAGACTCATAATTTCCTACTTACTCTCGACTAGTTTTTATCAAAAAGCATTCAGTATCACATTAAGTTTACACTTTGCCTGAGAATTTCCAGAAATATGGAGGTATAGGTTAGCTATTCATAAAATGAAAGATTTCTCTGCTTGAGCATTACACAAGTCTTACATTACTTGCATTTTACAGATAGTAAAACAATATTTAATCAGTAGAATTGTATGTTCGGGGCCCTGAGGGAGGGGGGGGGGGTGTTTCTTACTTCTTGCCGGGCAGGCATTTCTATATTTCAATATTCATATTCAATATTTCCAGTAGTTCAGTTCTTTCTTTCACATGGTAGCGTGGTTATTAATTAGTGCCGAGCGGGCATTTATTTACGTGGGTTACGATTCTCCCTATAGAAAGAATAATCAATTTGTTTAATTTACTGTTCACGTTACTTGTCAATAATAATTATTAATTCCATCACTTCATTAAATAACATCAAATCAAATATCGTACCAAAATAACAAGGTTAAATAAAACACAGTCATAGTTTAAATTAGGTGTACTCTAATTAAGTAATCGATCAGACAAAAGGTTCGAGAAATAGTAAATCCTACATCTACATCGTACATTTAATTCAATTAATCAAACATCTACCTATGGAGGAGTTTAACTTACAACATGGGTCAAGCTTTGGAGGTTGAGAGTATACTTTTCACAAATAAACACTGGCACAATCACTGAGGGAATACGGGTGGGTTTACTGAATTTCTAATGGAGTTGATGCGGCTGGAAACTCTTCGGAACCACTGTACTAGTGTATTGGGAACGGCTGAAGTCCTCCACTGGAACTTTGTCAATTGACGTGGACGAAAACTCGTGCAAATCACGGTACGATGATGGTGACTCTGGCTTCAGACTGCTACTGCTTATTGAATGTCTGCTCTGCAACATGAGAAGTTGTTCTGCAACGTCAGAAGTTATTCTGCAATAGACTTCAGTTCTTAGTTCCCACATTCTGTCTCATTTGGGTTCGACTCTGCCGTAAAGAATACAACCTCTGCTGCCGGGATCCATTGAATTGCAAGATTCAGCCACTTGCTAAGGATCCTATCTCCACCACTATGACGGGCGGAGATCTTCATCGACTAAGTCCTGCGATGGTCACCTAAGGCTGGGGTGAGAGAAGACTCCACCCCGCCGGGGTCTTATCCAGACCGGTAAACTACTTAAGACACTCTTGTAAGCAGAAAGTGACGACAGACAGAGTAGCACTCCTTCATAATCTCAATCCACCGCTTATATACTCCCCAGATTCATCTTAAACTCCACCCAAATCCAAACGAAAGATGCCACTGATTCTCACTTCTCTAATTCCGATTGGTTCTCAACCCTCCTGTAGGCTGTCCCAAATTCTACCCTCAACTAATAGAAACTGACCAATTCAAAAATAACTCCTCCTATATTTCCGACTAAACTAATTACTTTCTCACAGAAAAGAAACATCAAACTTGAAATCCGTTATGATACATGAAACCTCAAAAGCTCGTTATTTCTATTAAGTAAACCACAGAAAACCTGTGGTCTAGAGAAAACAGTAGGTGGTTAATTACCCTCACCAAATGCATTACATGTAACACAGTTTGAAACTTTTATTCACTCTCTTAAAGCAATAAATATTATTGTCAAACAACCATTCTAAAACCACAAACATTTGAGCAAAAGGGAAATATCCAATGACACTGTTTTATTTCAAAGTCAAAAAATATTTAACTTCAAATAACAAACCGGTCTGAAGATTTTATAACTACCAGTATACAGAATGTAGTTTTATTCAACAAAAGTTAATATACAATATTAATTCGTATATCACGTTAGTATACATTACTAAAGAAAAGAAAAGGGAAATGAATGTTAAATGGTAACATAATGCATCAGTTTTTGTATTAAATTTCTGTATAGTAAACTCATCTACAGTATAGTGAATGAGAGTTAGGATGTAACCTATATAGTGAACGGATTTTATACAGGGTAAATCCTAACTCATTCACAATAGAGGAGCTCACTATATAGGAATTCTACTCTAAATTGAATAGAGAAATAACAAAAAAAAACATTATTCATGAGAGTAATGGCTGTCCTGTGTAATAAATACTCATTTATACCTATTTCTCCATCACTCTTCTAATTTTTTTCACAGAATATCTTTTCCTTATCGTTGTAGGTATATTTTCAGAAACAAATTTTACTGAAAGTAGACCTTTGTTATTGTACAATTTCTCAGATGTGTTCTCCTCTTTACACCTGAGAACAACTCCTTCAACATATCTGTGCAGCTCTTCTTCAAGTGCCCTGTCGGCGGACTTCAGTTTCTTTGACCTTAGCTGTTTAAGAGTTATTTCGTGTTCGTCTGAGCTGTCACTGCTCTCCTCAAAGGTTACTTTCCTTTTAACAGATTCCAAGCACACAGCATTCTCGTTTTGTTTCTCTTCAATGTATCTGGAACATGATGGAATTGGAGTGGACGTGCTCAAACCGTCAGATCCACTCAAAGGAGTCGAAATTCCAAATAAAACTCTTTCAATTGGCGACAGTGGTGGTTGATGCAGTGATGTACTTGACCCATGACTTTCGGAAGCTTTATCGACAGAAAGACAAACACTTCTCGATGTCACTAAATTTGACATGTTGTAGTAGCGGTCAGAGGTGGCAACATCATGACCCATAGCAGTGGCAATAGCCTCCTTTTCACAAAGGGATGTCATCTTCGAGCGCGAATTAGTCACTTTCGACTTTCTGGCTACTTGAGAAGTCAATTTTATTCCTGAAGAAGACTTATACTTTGTCAAAACTGACCACACTGCGCTCAATGACATCTTCTTGCCACCTTCGGACGTCGATGTGAAGACTGAATTTATCTGCGAGTTGGAGCATATTTTCTCCCTCAATTCGTCAATGAAGATTAGAAGTGCTTTGAATTCATGATCTTTAAAGGCAATAGCTGCCTTCTTTCCACTTTTCAAATTTTTCTGCTGAAGTACCTGAAAGAGAAAATAAAATAAGAAAATAGTTTCATACAGGTATAGATTATAGAAGATGCACCATGATCAATTTTCATAAAATTATACCAGAGTCGCACAATACCTGAACTACGTAGTAAGTTTCACCAGTAGTGCCCAGCACAATTTTATCCGCTTCTTCTACTTCGTTGATAGTCATGGTAGTCAGTTCCGTACTACGTCTCCCCAAATTCAAAGCAGCAATTGCCATAAGGTTATTTCTGATGGATATGATATCTGCCGTAGTGTATTTTTCTCTGTCACATTTGCTCTGTTTGATCAATCTCAAAATGTGAACTCTAATATCATCGGAGAGAGAATTCAACGAGTCTGAAACATGATATTCTTCGTTGCCTTATCCCTGGTAAAGAGGAGCTCTTCTCCAACTTTTTTGGATAGGGAATCGATAGCGTTGTTGATCTCATGTTTGACGTCCTTAAACAAAAGATTGTTTGCTAATCTCACCTGAAGATCCTCGGCATCATTTTTCTAGGGACGCCATCACTTCCTTAATTAATTCCCCATACTTAACCTCCGCATTCTCCTTTTCTTCACCCTCCAATTCCACCACTTCTTTGCCCACTTTCTTTGTGAAGACTTTTGGAATGACTTTGCTCTCTGTCAGCACCCTCTGATAATTTTGCTCACTACTAGCCGTTTTGTGAATATTCTTCAAGTGCTGTGGTAAGTTGGAAGTGAGTTTTGCGCATTTAAGACATTTTACAAAATTATTTTTCTTTGTGACATGAAGTACTGGCCTAAACGCAATTTTGGGTTTCTTTTTAGAACATTAACTACCTTTCACAATGAAATCCTGGTTATTTGCTTTGTTTTTTAAATTATTCTTGCCATTTTAACACAAAATAATTTTTTTTCTTTGTTTAGATATTCATGTTTTAACTCTAAATGGCGAAACAGCCTGTAGGTTTTAGTACTGCAATTCTTCAGAGGGCAAGAGAGTCGGAGTGTTCCATCTGTTAGTCTACTTATTTCACTCTCTCTTGGTTTGTTGCAACTAGCATTAGGTTTGACATCTTTGAAAACACTATCCATCAGTAATACTTGTTTCACATTAGTGTTCATCAAATTCGTTGCTCGCTCTAGCTCAGTTAGGTAAGACACTTGAGCCTGTTTGATTATGCCTACAGTTTCTGCTATAAGATCTCTGCTTGACAATCTGCGACATAATCCGTATCCTTCTAAATTAATTTCAGCTGCAGAGACGTCCTCAATTGTTAGTTGGTTCAAAAGTAGCTCATGATTTATATTATGTTTCATGAGTTCAGCATTCAAGTCTTCTTTCTGTTATTATAATTGAACAGTTACCCAAGGCTTACCTGTAAGGTGAAGGGTGACTTCAATTACTTCGGAAGCCATTCTTGTTAATTTTTCTGGAGTGTTCTAGAGGTGCCAACTTATGAGATGTTGTAAAGACCACCATTATTACTTAAATTATTATTTATATATTCTTCAGTTATCTTGTTAGACCTGTTCTTTATTATTATATTTCTTCATTATTATAGTTCTTCTAGTTTTTTTCAGCCCTGTGAAAGTTAGGATAGTTACCCTAATTAACGATCAGCAACTGTTCTTTGGATGAGCCCCGTGAAAGTTAGGACAGTTACCCTAATCATTGGTCAGCAACTGTTCCTTGGATGAACCGTAACCTATTCTATTTTTTTAAGTTGAGTGTATTATTTAATTAGTAGATAGACATTATCTAGGTTATTCGTACCCCTATATTTAGTTTAGTTTTGTTACCTTTTTATGCCTGAATAGCTATTTTTTTCCATTTCATGAAGTTTTTTATTCATCCTTGGAATTTGAGTTTCCCAAAAAATTAATTTTTGTATGGTGAACCTGACAGATGTCCACCTGCATCGGCCGTTAACTTAAGCATTCGGTATTCAAAGATCGAATCTTTTGTTGTGTATTTCTGGAGTGTTCGGGCGGGAGCGCTCCGGGCAGGAAAGAACACTCCAGAAAAATGAACAAGAATGGCTTCCGAAGTAATTGAAGTCACCCGTCACCTTACAGGTAAACCTTGGGTAACTGTTCAATTACTAATCGCCATTCTTGTTCATTCTGGAGTGTTCCAGAGGTGCCAACTTATGAGATTTTAAAGAACGCAGCAAAAGATGAGATCAACCAATTTTCAAGTACGAATTTAAGATAAGAGCATTAGAAAATTGTAACGTTGGCCCAGCCAGCGACCTTCACTATCGTCAATGGTAATATTATGGTTTAAGAAAGAACAGGCGGCTGCTACACAAGTGCAGAGATTAAAATTAGCAATTTCGATTCCTGCCTCTTCCATAAATGCTTCAATCCGTCTACCTATTTTTGAAATAGATAGGTACTGTTTGTATGATTTTCGGAAACTTACAGAGTTGATTAGACTCTCCACGAAATCTAATCCATGTACTCTTTGAAGGTTAAATATAGACAGAATTTGAATTGACATTAAAATACCTCATTTAATCAGGAATTCATTATTTCCCACACGTGGTGTATAAAGTAATTGAAATAGTCTCTCACATGATACAAAATCTTTTTACATCCATAACTTTGAAAGTTGGAACTTGATGTATAGATCATTGAGCTTGTACCGTATCTCATTAATTAATAGGTTGAAATTCTAAAAGCAATACCTTCAGGAGGGAAATAATTTTTCAAAATTCAAAACAAAAGAAACATCCCAGATCATTTGTACATGGGAGTTGTTTGTCTTATTTAATTTTTATTTTTATTTGTATCCAGGATGCCTGCACTAATTCAATAACTAACACTCTTTACAGCAAGCGATTTCACTATAGATAATCCAGTATTATAAGAAAACTATTTATGGCAGATCAATCTATCTTCAAAAGTGCTAGAATCACTTTCGGTTACAACTGAACAATTTATATCATTAACAATTTACATAATATTAGAAGTTACGATTTAACTTTACATTAATAATTTACAACATTAAATTACATGGGATCAATTTTCTGTTTACTCAAAAAAAAAAACCACTTGTGATCTAGCTATGTTGTTTATAGATGTTTGGCGGAAATTATGCACTAAAAACACATGATACTGATTTTGTACCGCAAAAGGGGTAATGAACACTGTTGCACTTGGTCTTCCTAAATTTTATAAAGCCTCATGATACTTAAACGTTAGATATCAGCTACTATTCGGTAATCCCATCAAAATACCAACTTACTTTATCAGCATGAATGTTTTGATAAAAGTATATTTTTCATAGAAAAATAAGTCTTCTAACAGACATTGTCAAAAACTTTAACTAATACGTACAAAAAAAAGAGGTCTACCTAAGTATCTCTGCCCCGGAGGGCGGGGAATTTGTACCATTTTGGTTAAAATTGTGATTATTAATGTTGTTTTATATAGCTCAGATCAATCAAAATATGATCTGATTGGGTTAATGAGGTATACATTTTTTCAATTTAATTTATTTGATCGCATAGTAATACTTTCCACCATGAACCCCTGTGGGGGACCGGTAAAAAAAAAATATGTTGTAACACGTTTTCATGATTTTTTTTATATATAAATTTGAAGTTATTCCAAGACTGTATTGAATGGCTATATAATAACTGCATTATAATATTGAAATATTAAAATTACAGCTCTTAGCTTGTCAATGTAGTAATACTGGCAACCCAGAAATCACCACGAGTAAGTGGCTGCATGTAAATTTCCACTTCATCAAGCCCTTACCACCCACCCATTGTTGAACAATTTTATCACTACAATTTGAAGTCTTTCTTTGATCGGAATCATGGCATTTCAATTCTTTAATGGATGTGTGAATGGATACATCAGTCTCTCTTACAACTCCCTATATCAAGCTGCAGAAGCTTCCTTAACTTTATTTAGTCCATCTTTCTACCGCTTGAAAATAGCAAAATATTTGGGGATTCAATCACCAGGTTTATCTTCACTTTTAGTTAATTGTGTCAACCTTACATCACATTACATTTTTGTGACTGGTGGTTAAGTTAGGTTGACCTTATGTCAGTCGTTTATTTCGTATTAGCTGACCGATCAACAATTCAGGGCTGGCAGATAAAAAACCCAACTCAGAATAGAGGAGTTCGAAGTTTCGATCTGCCAGCCCTGAGTTTTCGGTCTGCCATTTTCAAGCGGAAGAAAGACGGATTTAATGAAGTTACTGAAGCTTCTGCAGCTTGATAGGGAATTGTAAGAATGACTGATATATCCGTTCACACATCCATTAAAAAACTGAGATGCCAAAAGATTACGATCAAAGAAAGACTTCAAATTGAAGTGATCAAATCTTTCAACAATGGATGAGTTGTAGGGATTGGATGAAGTTGAAATTGACGTACATTCATCTCTCGTGGTGAGTTCTGGGTTGCCAGTATTATTACATTGGCAAGTTAAGAGCTGTACTTTTGATATTTCAACATCATAATGAAGTTTTTAAATAGCTATTCAATACTGTCTTGGAATAACTTCAAATATATATTTTCATGAAAACGTGTTACAATATTTATTTTACCAGTCCCCCACAGGGGTTGATGGTGGAAAGTATTACTATGTGATCAAATAAATTAAGTTGAAACAATATAGACCTCATTAACCCAATCAGATCATATTTTGATTGATCTGAGCTACATAAAACAACATTGTGACATTAATAATCACAATTTCAACTAAAATTGTACATTTTCCCCGCCCCCCGGGGCAGAGATACTTAGGTAGAACTTTTTTTTTGTATATATCAAATATATAGACCTTTGACATCATGTTTAGAGCTGTAGCAGTTTTATGTGGGATCAAGAACCTAGTATAATGTATAACTAAATAGTATAAATTTCAAATATTAGCAATTTTTTCCAAAATATGACATTTTCCCCCACCTTCTCGGGAGCAGGAGATGTTTGCATAGAACTTTTTTATTGCTAAAAATGAATTTATCAGACTTTAATTATCATGTATGTCGTTATAGCATTTCATAAAGATGTCGAGAACCCAGTTTAATGTCACTTTAGATAACTGGGGGTTTTCAGCTTATTTTCAATAATTCCCCCCTCCCCCGGGGGCAGAAGCTGTTAACCGATTGGGCTTAAATTTTTCATACCGTGTTTTTTTTCACCCATGTGGCAATTTTTATCATTGTAGTTAAGGCAAAATCGAAAAAAAACTCAAAACGATCCACCCTACTTTACGGTTTATATGAGTCTGAAGAGCGATTTGAAAGTGTATAAGACTGATGAGAAGCTTGAGAACATATAATGAGACTGAAGAAAATCTTACTATCCTACTATTATGAAGAAGAGTTTTCGATTTATTGAACTCTTTCTATACTATTTTCTTGTTTCAGATTCGGCTGTAAGTACTCTAACTATAAATGATGAGCTCAATGGCCAGATAATAATTCATTCATTCAAAAAGAGACACGCAAGGAATATAAAATTACCACAAACAAATTGTTATAAAAGCTAGACTGCCTGTGACCAGTTGTAATCATTTATTATATGATTTCTACAATATAGCATGGTTTTCAGCCTTTATTAGTAAATCGGGTTTTATTTATCTGCATTGAAAGTTGATATGTCGCTGTAGTAATCTATAGTCTTGTCCCATAAAAAAATACTAAAGGTAATCCAATAAGTTGTCATTAGAGTTCACTTTATTTAATATGTAAATTATCGTAATTTCGTACCTTCAGTGTGCTAACACACAGTCAGGCCAGATTAACATAATTATATAAGAATGTACATTTAGAATGTACATAGATATGTTGAATACATTTTACATATAAAACATCCTTTAATATTACATTTGGACAGTTAATTTTCTATTTACTAGATGTCGCTAAAATAACAGTTTCTGTCAATATATCTTACCTGCGTCCTAACGTTATAACTATATCTGACTTTGTGCTGATAGGTGATTTAAGTGTGGGCTGTGCGTGAACTACTTTTGGGAAGGTATGTATGTACAGGCAAGGAGTATCAGGTAACAAAAAATTATTTCCCACATATATTGCAGGAACATTCCCAGGAGTTATTCCCCGAATATCTTCTGACATGATTGAGGGAATCCCCTAATCTCAACATTTTTGCGATATGGGGATTTGCTGCTACAATAACCAGGGGATCCTAATAAGATTTAAAATATTTATTTATTCCATTGGAAAACGGCAAAAAATAATTATCTATACCAATTAAAATTAACAAACAGAGAGAAGAAATAAATATTTCTTATATTTTCTTACTATTTGGACAAAAGCCATTTTCTTCCCGAATCAATAATATCCTTATAACTAGAGCCCGGACATTTAGGACCTATAAAAAAGGCATTTTAGGACCTTAAAATAGGCATTTAAGGATCTAAAAGAAGGCATTTTAGGACCTAAAAAATGGCATTTTAGAACCTAAATAAAGCATTTAAGGACTTATGCATACACTTTAAGGATTATTAAATAGGTATTTACAACGAATAAATCAGCAATTTGAAAGATAAAATTGACATTTTTTAGTCTGTTTAAATGAAAAAAATGGTCTAAACATATATAATTCATTCCTTAAAAATTCAAGTTATCTAATTTATAGCATATATATTCAAATTTAACCTAAAAGTATTATGAAAAAAGGTTAGGTAAATTGAAATTCATGAAATGAAACTAATTCCAATATTAAATTCGAAATTTGTATTCATAGCAAACCCTCGTAGTGGACAACCTCAGATTAAACAAATCATATATTAGGTAATTAGACAAATTAAGATACTCTGAAAATGTTGTACAGCAAAAACCACTTACAAGACAAAACACAATTTTTTTCACCTGTCAGTTTTTCTATTGTAAATAATACAAATATTACTAGGTTTTACATATCTCTCTCTTTGAATAGTTTATTATTTTGATTATTCCCTATTTTGTGCATGGCAGAGTCTTTGTTAAAAAATTGATGCGAAGAATCACAGAAAATTAGATACAGTGGTGACTATGCTAATATTTGAAATGATAGTAGTTTATTTATATAATAATTCAGACAGAAATTGATTAAATTATAATGTTCAATATATTTGTCAATATAACCCATCAACTTTACCGGCTTACCAAATTATTAAATAATATAAGAAGCCCAAAATAAGACTTCGCATCATTTCAGGAATTTATGATATTCTAGGACTTTATGGCATTTATTGCATTTAAAGAACTCTATGGCATTTATTGACTTCATGGCATTTATTGACTTTATGGCATTTTATGGCTTTTATGGCATTTTAGGACTTTACGGCATTTGTCCGGGCTCTACTTATAACATTCACGAAATGAATAGAACTTAATAACAATTTTATTGTGTGTGGAGAAGGATTCTACAATGGAAAGAGATACAAGAAATAGACATCTTCCTTCACAAGATTATGAATTACACTAATTTAAAGTTGTGTTCCGTTTTTTTCTCACCATAAAGTATATACTACATTGATATTTGAATAAATACTCATAATATGAGTATCTTGCCATTTATACGTTCTTTTTTATATAACCGTATGTAATTATGTTGACAATTGAAGTCACGAAAAGTCAGCTTCCTAATAAAAATAATTACTATTTTTTCATGAGGACTGGTCCGCCTGGACCAGTCCCATTGAATTAAATTTTGTGACATCAATCCAATACGATATCTCATGTCTTTCCCATTGACTGCTCCTTAAATTAGTGTTCAAGACGTTTAAGTCGAGATAAATTAGAGCAATATTCTCAACCTATTCTAAACACGAATGTTATGCGAGCCAAATTTAGAATTTCCGAATAATTAGAGGGTTGCTGATGTATGCCAGACATTCAACTTTTTTATATCAGTTATGTGTATTACTCATGAATCGCTGTAAAATTAATTTGCGAGTAGCTTAATATTGAAATGCGATAAATTTCACAGTATCAGTTAGTAATTTAAAAATGAATTCCTTATAATTAGTTGAAAATCACTTAAAATTGCCATTATCAGAAAATTTCGTATCGATACATATTCCTGAGAATGTTTTATTAGTGTTAGCGATCAACTTTTTACTGATAATTATATCATCGTTTTAAATCATCACTACATCATCGCACTAGAATTGGATTTAGCCGGAAGATTTCTTAAATGTTCTCATACGAAAATATTAGGAATATAATAAACTGAAAATAGATTATAACTGTAGCTACTTTTAATCATATTAAAGATGTACTGTAATTATCCACTACCAAAATACTCCATTTTATTTTCATTAATAAGAAGACATATATTACATATTGTAAAACGGTGTGGAATAGCAAGTATTTATTATTTTAGAAACACAGACTAACATGATCTAATTGTAGAGATTGTTTTGCTGACTGAGAGTGGCTCAGGAATTGCTAGTATGTGAGAGAAACTATTGAGATTCATGAGGCCATTCTCCTTGTATTGTTCGGAATGTGTTCGAATTCACGAGTAATCCTCTCACCTAGAACAAAGTAAATTATAGTATGTTTGATTGTAATATTGCCATTTGTAATATTTAACATATTCTATTGCGAGAATAAACATTGTTATTGATGTTCCATATTATACTTTAGCTAGTTAGATTATACACTACAGGGTGGCGCAAAAAAAAGAAACATATTTTCAAATTAGTTTATTTTACAAACTATGAAAGCTAGAAAATTTCTAAAACACAGTTTTATTCGTTTTAATCACTTTGCATCGATCATTTGTTAAAATTTACGACAAAAATTGAACATCATGCAGCAAATTAAAAAAATGGAAATAAAAAAGGGCTTGGGCAAGTACGAAATATACGAAAAAATTCATTATAGGTTTAATTCATTATATATGGATGTAAAAACAATAAATTCTACTATTTTTGTAACAAATAAGATACAAAAATTAATTACCATTTCAAAGTTGGTTTCACATTTATAAAAATAATTTCGCCGTTAATTTTTAACTCCTATTCGAAACCCTCAAGTTGTAGCTTTCAAAAGAACAAAACGTTTTTTTATGTGACAATTTTTTTGACACTGGAAGTTTTGAACAAGTTCAACTTAATTTCGAACAACGCTTTCTGGAAAAATTTCCACCAATTATAAAACCGTATTTACAAATGTTAATAAGTTTAAAACTGAAGAAACCACTTTAAATTTCAACAAAAAGTGATCATGTCACAGGAGAAAAGAATGAACACATGAAAATATTAATCTTTTCCATGAACAGCTAATTGAGAATAAAAAAATACCAATCAGAAGGTATGGATTTGACATCATTTAAGACACATTTTACCTATATGTTAAAGGCAATTTGAGATATCATCCTTTCCAGAAGCATCGAACTCTTAGAACTGATTTACCACGCTGTCTAAATTTTGCAAAATGGTTTCTTCAAAAATGCACATACTGTAGAAGACATCGTTATTGGTTAAGTTGTATCTCTATGAATGAAAGATTCAATAACAAAAGCGTTAATTGAATTAAAAATAATAGGATTTAATTTTTACTATTACCATATGGAAATAAATTATTCCCATTATGAACTTTTTTGTGATTTTTCGTCCCCGCGCAAGCCCTTTTTATTTACCTTTTTTTCAATTCGCTGCAGGATGTTCAATTTTTGGCGTAACTTCTAACAGATTACCAAGATAGAATTTTTAGCTGTGATAGTTTGTAAAATAAACTAATTTGAAAATGGGTTTCCTTTTTTTTGCGCCACCCTGTATAGCACACTATGAAATTAATTCTAATTAAATGTTTGAAGTTCACATTTTTTTATTCAAATTTTAACTGAATCTTAACATAGAATATGGCTAAATTAATTATTATATAGTAATTTGACAATTGAACTCCTCTTTAATGTGGTTAAAAACTCATGAAATGGATTTTTTTTATCAATTCAATAGCCTTCGTATAAACCCATTAATAAAGAGAGGAAACCTAAAATACAATGATTTGCTTTCCTCTTTTAGCTTATTTTGCCATTAGATTTTCTTCATTTTCAGTATACATATATCAAAATGTGAAAAAATTCAACTATGCAATTTGAATGAATAAATAAAGTGTAACATAAGGCAATAACTTTAACATAATAGTGCCTCGCTATTTCGTGTACACCTTGAACCGATAATGAAATTATAAGTACTGGATATTATGATGATGTATTTCTCTTTAATTGAGATATTTATTGAAATAAACGACACCCAAATAATATACTATATATATTATTATTTCGCCAAGGAAGCTAGAAAAGCTTTGGATGATCAATTTTTTGATAAGCTATGAAAAAATTAAATCAATCATGGCGATAATAATCACACAAAATAACTTCTTTCCAGGTATCCAAAATCCAATTAAATTTAATTATTATAATAGTTGGATCAAACATTATTGATCCAATGAGTGTATTGAATGTATGTGAATGAATTTATGGTAAAATACCTCATGAGGTGATAAAACACAATACAAAATATTACCATTGTGTAGCATATTGCAATCTTGATATGATTAATAACAACAATTTACATTTTATATAACGTCGTGGATGAAGTAAGATTCCTATGAGAGTGATTTGTGTGTCTTATGTGCAACCATTCTTCAGTGATGCAGAACAGTCATGTTACACATTCATGAAGAAACTCTGGGCATCAAATGGTTGAGGAGAGAAATATGTTGTAATTTGATTTGAAATGAGTAAATATAAACAATATACAATTCTATTTTCAGATATGAGCTCATACACTATAAGGTTGAATAACAGTTAATGTTTTTATTCCTCAATCTAGAATAGACATAGAGGGTTAAGAGAGAATATAATATTTCTATTGTGCCCGACGATAATAAATGATAGAAAAGTATTTTACAATATTCAGAATTTATATCAATTAGTAAAAAATGGCTTTCATTTTTCAAGGGGAAATGATTTGGTGACGTGTGTTTTGTAGATTACTTGAATATGATGAATAAAAACCATTTTCATGACCATTTTATTGTGCAGTATAGAATAACTCCACTATAATGAAGTCGTGTATAGTTAATCATCATGAGTGGTAGTTTCCTGAGTCATTAAGTACATTGTATAATGAACATATCGATTTAGTCTTTCTCAAAAGTTCTATGCATCTCAGTATGTTAGCCTACACTCATCAGCGTCTGAATGCTGACAAACAATTTTCCAGAAAATATTTTCCACCCATTTAAACAATGAATAGGGTATAAAGAGTTTTGAATGATAGTAATTAGGAATTAACTATAATAATAAACGTTTGAGCTAGTTCTTTCAGCTTGTCTTGATTACGTTTAAATATTCTAACACCAGTAGTTGAAATGTCAGAATAACGTTGACTATGGGGCGAAATATATGATTATTATGTTTGTAACGCATGTTTAAAAGATTTACAGCCTTTTTCATAGTTATATGATTGTTCATATTCCTGATTCAATGTATTCAACGAAAATTTGATTTTGATTTGATAGGACGGACATTTGAGATATTGAAATTTCCTTAATCACTGATTTGATTGTATTGGATACCTTATCAATGTCAATTTGCTAATTACTTGCGAGCTGTGGAATAAATTTACCAATCAGTTGTTTGTGATATTGTTACTATTCTCTAAAAAATTGACTTGAATGAATTGATTCATTTTATAACTTTCAAATGATTTAAAGTTTAGCAAATTTCTTCAAATTCTAGCTTATTACAAGAAATAAAGTTTCCACTTCCTCCATTATAAATTAACCATCAAAATAGACAACGAGAAAAGATTCCGAGACAATTGCTTGAAAATTGCCAATAAGAGTGCATGCTAATCCTTCAAGCAGACATGTCACTAAAGTTTTTTTTCTATTTGTTGATGAAATATAATATACTGAATTTAATAATGAAACATATTACCGATATTATTTTTTCTAATTTTTATATTAATATAAGCTGAATCTTCACATATCGTAATTTTTTTTAGTTCAAATTAAATACATTTACAATGAAAATAGGGCGAAGTTTTTGGATTCACTGAGACTAGCGAAACAATCCCCTGAAATGAGCCAAGAAATGAGGTTATTAGTAACGATTCCAGGGATAATAGGAATGACTTCCACACTGGAATATAAGATGTCTAATAGACTAACTATGTAATACACAACTTGTTGGTACAAGTTATGTATTACAGATTTAATCCATTAGGTAATATGAGATAATATGAAAAACTTCTCTTTTTCTTTGTTTTGAAGCACATTGTTATAATATTGCTCTAGAATGGATCTCCTTCACATATTTCACTAATACACTTCACTCAGCTTCGCTCAGGACTAATTATCAGTGTATTTTCTGCTCTTACAGAGAATGACTTCTCCAGTCCTCTCAGATAAGGATTTCTGAGATTGAATTTCTTTACCTTCCATGCTTTAATCCCTCGCACCAGATAAGGAAATATGGTAACTGTAACACAAGGTAACTTATAATGTACAGCAATAACCTCATAACTTTGGACTATCTCATCTAAATGCAAATCAGTGGAGGAGATATTCTATTGCTTGTTATTAATCAGGTGTACTTATTTATACCCTTAACAAGTTACGCTACAAAGAAACTGAAACTATTTCTCAAACTGTATTGAGGAATTTCCATAACTGCACGTAGTATATTTGGAACAAGAAAAAAATATACAATAGGTGATATACATAGTTCGTATTGATTGGCAATGTATGTAGATGTGAAATATTTCATTAACAAAAATGAGTTAAACATTTAACATTTCATTTAATGATGTTACTGTACACTCGGAGATCCCAGATAAAATTTAAGAGTGTGTCATCGATGATTTAAGAGCGTTTGTGGTAAAGAGAATAAAACGTAGACGAAACACCGATAAATTGCCGATAAAATCTCATCGTCGATTGACTGTAGAGGATTATCGAATGATCTTCAACGAATCATGGTTGATTCTACTTCCTCGAATTCAAGAGGAGATTTCTTCGATGAATCTTCGGCGAGTTATGGAAGACTCATCTTTTACTGAAATACATCAGGTATGTCATAGATGTATCTTCTGCGAGTTATGGAAGATGAGTTTTCCCTGAATAACAGCACTCATGTCTTCGATGAACATCGGCGCGTTATGATAGACTAATTATTACAGGATTGATTTATAGCAGACACGTCTTTGATGAAGATCGCTGAGTTACGACAGACTCATCTTCCTCGAATCATAGCAGACATTTTTTCAATGATCTTTTCAAAGTTATCATATACATTTAAAGGTGTCCGTGATTCCAAAAAACACGCTTATATGTAATATCTACATTGTCACAGTATTAAATAGCATGCATGGTGGAGTTTGTGGGATTAGAACCCTGGACCTTTAGAGTACTTTGCCAGAGCTCTATCGACTATACTACTAGGTGTTGAAAGCAAACCGAGTCCAACTACAGCTAATTCTACAAAATCTGACCTAATTAATAACTACTATTTCAAGGAGACTACATAGAAAGAGCGAAGGTATAAGGAAAAAAAGATGTCTATACACGTCAACAACCATTCTCCACTCTACATGATCTGATACAGTATCTAAAACCCAAGGATAACCGAAAATGTATAATAACGCTAATCCCCTCTTAAGTAAAACTACAATGAACTACCAAAGTATGAATCCTTAAATATTTCGGAAGCGACGTACTGATGGACGGCTGAAGTGATCTCTGGTGAAGGAACGGAACATAGAGTAAGTTGATATTTACTGTAATGCTTGTTCCAGCTGTCAATTAAATGAAAGAAACCCTAACGTAAATTAAGAAACTATTATAGACATGCCAGAGGAAATTTTCACTATTTATTACTATTACTTACCACTATTACTATTACTTGATTACTTCTATTACTATTACTTACTACTATTACTATTACTTACTACTATTACTATTACTTACTACTATTACTATTACTTACTACTATTACTTGATTACTACTATTACTTGACTACTACTATTACTTGACTACTACTATTACTTGACTACTACTATTACTTGATTACTACTATTACTTGATTACTACTATTACTTGATTACAACTATTACTTGATTATTGCTATTGCTTGATTACTACTATTGCTTGATTGCTACTATATCTTAAATTGCTACTATAACTTAAATTGCTACTATAACTTAAATTGCTACTATAACTCAAATTGCTACTATAACTTAAATTGCTAGTATAACTTAAATTGCTACTATAACTTAAATTGCTACTATAACTTGAATTGCAACTATAACTTAAGTTACTACTATAACGTAAAATAATAACCTAAGCTATATATATTTCATAACCATTTCAATAACCCTATTTTATAGTTCTATTCTAATTTCTCATTTCAGTGTTAATTAATTGAATACTCTGTTCGCATGAGCATCACATCTTCATGGCTAAATTCAAGCGTTTTCCAGCTATAGTCAATATCTCCCAAATTTAAAATTACCTTAAGATTCCAAAATTATGCTTAAAATTGTTTATATAGATTTTATTAAAACTCAAAAACTAAAACGAATAGTAATTTACCTACTGGCTAATTTTCCCCCAAGTTTCTCATAGCTATTAGCAATCCGTATCACTTAAAACTGGCGCTTTAGTCAATATTTACATGATGCGGCCTATAGAGGGCTCCACGGTCGATGTTTTTGAAATTAAAGAGGTGGCAAACATTTGGACAAACTTTTTCTCTCTTGTTGATAAATTGATAAAGGGACATTAATAATAGAATAAAATGTTGTTATTTTATTTTTAAAATGCCTATTTAAATTTTTTTTTTTAATTAATTCGCAAATGCAGAGCCACCTAACGACTGAATCTGGAACTAAAAATGGCAATTGTAAACAAAAAAATGACGAAAAAACAATGACGCACATACGCACGCAATCGTTTTACTACAATTCTTAAATTTAAAAATTTACAGCCTAGCCGCCTAACTATCACACTACTGACTACACTGAGAGAAATAATTTTTGGACATCAAACAACACACTGTAGTTTAACTCATTGTGGGTTGATTATACGCTAAAGTAGTTAATTCCAATAATGTGCAAGGTGTAGATGAACTACAGCATGTGGTTCAATTCTCTAGTCAGTATAAACGCACGAAATGTTGGTAAAATTTTATTTTTCTGAGGTTAGAAATACGCATCATCCATGTCAGTTTACCTTACCTACAGAACAAATCAAAAATAAACTTGCATGTGGGTAAATTATTTTCCATTGTCTGTATATATAACCGTCCTCTATGTAGTTAGAGTATTACTATGAAATTATTAATCACATGTATGTAAATTTAATGTAAATCAGGCGGGAAACTGGAATAGCGGGTCAGTTTCAGTGAAATATCAATGAAGGTAGGTGTGTATTTTTGTGGTAACCCTAATTTAATTTCAGCTATTCTCAGTGCTTAAATTTATAGTAATAGAGATATATTTCAGAAACTAAAATAGGCTAGAATTGTTATCGGTGATCAATTCATTCTGAAAAATAATAAAATAGGAAATCAGCCTAGCTGTTTATAATTGAAAAAAGATCAAAGGCAGAATCTCCTATACCTATCTTGCAGCATAGCCTATAGGCAACTGACCATAATCTTTAGTTTGCTCTAGCCTCTACTTCTAGGGTGCTTGTATGTATTATAATCCTAATTACAATATAGTATATTGGTATAAACTTTTTAAAGTCTCTGTCAGACTGTCTGCCACAGTGTCACTCTTAATCTCTGACTCTGCCCTGGCCAGATTGCAGAAACTGGTAAAGTGCTTTCCAAGAAATCCTCTATTTTCCTTCTCTTCTAAGCAAAATACATGTATATAAGAGAAGAAATTAAAAACTGTTTTGTACAAAAAATGTTAAAATACAGACTGATGTCCAAGTAAAATTATGTGGTCCATGAACTCTCCAATTTTTCCACCAGTTCTCCCAGATTGTATTTGATGGTAAAATTGGTTCTTTTTCTTTTCTCTTAAATTCATATTCTTTATTTATGATTATTTTGCCTTTAATATTTTGAGGAAAAATTGCTAAATCAATAATGTTAGACAGTTACCTAGTGCACACTGCATGGAAGACTAGCCAATTGAATTAATTTGTTTGCTGGCTTTTTCATGATTTTTCTAAAAGTTAGAGTAGCTACCTAGTTCTATACACCACTTACAGACTGTAGCTATAATTATGTTCTAAATTTCATAATTATCTCTGATGACTCGATTGCTCTGTTGGCAGTCTGCAGAATATGGAATATTTTTTATCCTTTTCTGTGAAAATGATCTTTAAGTTTCTTTTATATTACTTGTATTTCAATGAGAAGTTGAGAACAATAATCAAAATAGATTTTTTTGAGATCAGTTTCTTTGGACTTTGATATATGATGATCAGTTAATGGGATTTTAAAATTCATTGCATTTATTAAATTCAACTGTATGCCAAATGGATTTTTAAATAGTGTATTCTTTGTTATCAAATTTTTTAATATAAACACCAGACTACTGAAACTGGTAAATTGTTCTAGAATTCTCTATTTTGCATTCTGTTTTCAACAAAATAAATGTAAATTGAAGAAGAGAATATGTATTTTATGCACAGAAAATATTAAAAAAAAAATAATATTCAGCAGACTGGGTTTGAGATAGTTATTTTCTGGCTCTCGGTAACAATTTAATTATTTGGGAATGAAATGCTCTCTGAAATCAACCCAAATTTCAGAATCTCCCACTTCTTTAATAGAATTTTATCTTTTTCTAGATACCATGACTTTCACATGGCTCTTTTTCAGAGTTATATGAATTTTTGGTAAAAGTAGGTAGCTACAAAGTGATTGAAATTCAGTAGCTAGTAGCTACTTTTTTCCATTTAATTCTATGTTGTCATCAATAACTGCATGATAGCTAATTGATTATTTTTCTCATTCAATTATATTCATTCTCTGCTTTCAAATCTACTATATTTAATTCTAATTTAGAGAAGTCCATTGGATAAAGGAAATATGTTCTTGCTGTTACTTAATCTAAGACTGTTTTGTATCACTTGCGGAGGCTTATTTTAACAATTATCACTCTATTCATTCTGAATTTTAGTTTTTTTGCTAATTATTGCTACATAGCTAGTCAATAATTAGCGTTAATCTCTCAATTGTACTAACTATTCTCAACTATTTCCTAATTCCATATATTTTGCAGACACCAGAGACATTCTAATGAAGACTTTTGTAGTGGCTTGCATACTTATGCTAACATCATCACAACAACAAGAGATTGAGGCCCACAACTGCTGATGTTGGTGTTAACTTTTAGAGGTAAGTTTCTGTAAGTTTTACCTATTTATTTGACTTCTAGCTAACTATAAATGGGGAAATCTTCATTAATTGATGCTTTGTAATTTTCTTTTCAGTCATATGGCTAACTATTCAAGAGGAAAGGTGGCAAGAGAAGTAATCATCCTTCTTAGTCTCATTCCAACCACCCATCTTCAAAGTCTTCTGAAGTTGATCAAGTATCCTCTGATGACATTATGTTTTGGGTGCCAACACTTTTTGAAGGCGATTGATGTAGAATTTTAAACTGTCCCAAGTTTTGAATTTGCAATATTGCAAGGAGTGCTGAAACATTTTGACATTACTGTAAACATCATTGTACAATATTCATTCAATGTATGATTTGAAAGAACCATGCATCACTGATTTGGTGAGTCGTTTTGAGAAATAACTAGCTGTGAACAATTCAGTTCATGAACTACTAAATGACTTTTTTGGTGTTTGGGTATTTAAATCTTGGAGCTACAAGGAAGCTTTATTTAGGCTTTTTTAAGCTTTTTTAACATAACCATATACAACTTTTTCTTGATTCCTCGAGTTCTAATCTAGTTTTCGAGTTATAATCTAGTTGCAGTTTGTCAAATTTAGTAATCTATTAAATGAGTTTGAAAAGAACTGTTATGTTTCTTGAATATTTTATTCATGATTAATGATACATAAGTTGGTAACTTTTTCAATTTTTCTAGCTTTTGAGTAACTATAATAATTTTCTTCTTTCTAGTATATACCAAGTAATGTGTGTTTCTGAAATTGTTCATTTTATATTAAATGTAATTCATTAATTTTGAGTTTTATTACAATGATTTGTTAAATATGGAAATATTAGCTAAATATCCAATTTAATTATTTATATTGTATCTATTTCAACTAACTTAACAGAAGTATTATCACTCTATATTTATTAGTTAATCTTCATGCTAAATTATATATGTATTCTAATGAATTTGATTACTACAGTATTTTGTAATCGAGTGTAGCTAAAGTAAACATTATCAAAGTGGCTAAAGTAAAATGCATGTAGGTAAAATTGCTGAGCGACTGTAGTTTGAAGGATTAGTTTATCGGTTAAATATTCTTTTACATGAGGTTTGAATTGTTAGAATTAGGTTAAATAACAGTGGGTTAACAACGTTAAGACATAGAGTTTATTTAAAGAGTAAATATGTTATACAATTAGAAGTCTATATAGAGAGATGAGTGAATCATATCTCTCTCTGAGTAATGTTAAAGACAGACTGCCTTCAGAAACTACAAGCAGGGGTATTTAACCCTCGACGGAAGTGTGATCGACTTTAGACCTTACGTCCGTTTCTCATTAAAAGTAATACATGGTTATTGAAACAATAGGTAATTTAATAAAGCTGAGCTAGTCTAACAGGAAATTAATATTAAACATATAACGAGTGTGTAATACATTTAACTAAAATTTCAACACTCCTCCTCACACGACATTATATATTTTTCATGCCTATTATTTCAACTAATTTGGTAAATCTATCAATAGGCAACGGTTTAGTGAATATGTCAGCGAGCATAGTTTCGCTGGGGCTATACACAAGTTTAATTGTGTTTGAAGCAACAAGATCTCTAATGTAATGAAATTTAATATCAATGTGTTTCGATCTAGGATGATTTTTTGCATTTTTAGCAATACAAATAGCTGACTGATTATCCTCAAACAAAACTATAGGATTCTTATTTGGTACTATAAGATCTAATAGTAATTTATTTAGAAATACAGCTTCTTGGGAGGCTCCAGAGAGGGAAACATATTCAGCTTCAGCTGTTGATAAAGCAACACATGACTGTTTCACAGAGCGCCAAGAAATAATGGAATTATTTAACATAAAGCATTGGCCAGAAGTACTTTTCCTATCAACTCTGTTTCCTGCCCAGTCGGCATCAGAATAACCTATCAACTCAGAATCTTCATTACCATATGTAATGCCAAGATCCGGTGTGCCTTTTAGGTATCTAAATATTCTCTTAATTGCAGACCAGTGCTTAGTGTTTGGATTGGAACAAAATTTAGAGACATTTCCAACTGCATAAGTTATGTCAGGTCTAGTTTTAGTAGATAGATACAGTAAGGCACCTACAGCTGATTGATATTTAGTTTTGTCTACTAGTTCACACTCATCAGTAGTTGGTTCCAAATGGGAATTAACATCAGCAGGGGTTGAAATAGGTTTGCAATTATTGAATTCAAATCTATCTAATAACTCGTTGACAAATGAAGATTGATTTAGGGCTATTTTATTTTCGTTTTGTACGATTTTTATGCCTAAGAAATAGGATAATTTTCCTAAGTCTTTCATCTCAAATTTAGCACTTAAATCAATCTTGATTTTAGTCAGATCATCATAGTTCTTACATGCTACAATAATATCATCTACATACACAGAAATGAAGCATGGAGAGTTATTGATTAATTTAACATATATACAAGAGTCACAAGAGGACTGAATAAAGCCTAAGGATTTAAGATATGCATCCAACGCATCATTCCAACATTTGGGTGATTGTTTTAATCCATACATAGATTTATTAAGTTTACATACTAAATCTTCTTTTCCTGGAATAGCATAGCCAGGAGGCTGTCTAATATAAACATTTTCTTTAAGATCCCCATTCAAAAAAGCAGAATTGACATCCAAGTGATGTACAAATAATTTTTGTTTAGCTGCTAAAGATAACATGGTTCGCACCGATTCAAATCTCACTACAGGAGCAAAAATTTCATCATAGTCGATTCCAGGTCTCTGTAAAAAACCCTGAGCGACTAATCTAGCTTTATATGAAACCACTCTACCATCAGATCCCTTTTTTCTTTTAAACACCCATTTAGATTTAATTATATTTAAATCTGAGGTAGGTTTTACGAGTTCAAAAACTTTATGTTTCTCAAAAGCATTTAATTCCCTCTCCATGGCATGTTTCCATTTAGAGGATTCAGAACCGCTATTAAGAGCCTCAGATACCGACCTAGGTTCGATATTGATATTCCCATTGACTAATAAACCCTCCTCCTCCTCCTCAACATGATCATACTCACAACTACCATATCTAATAGGAGCTCGACGAATTCTAGACGATCGTCTAGGATCCTCATTAGGACTGATAGCTGGTACAGGTTGCGCCTCAGGGAGGATTATTGGAGGGTTATCGTCAGGAGGTTGATTCTCAGGTCCAGCAGGTTCTGAATATTCTGAATGGAACACCAGTGGAGAGGTAGGAGTCTCACTCAGTTGAGGGCTCTCAATCTTAGATGAAATCGATTCATCAAAGGTTACATTCCTGGAAAAGAAGATTCTTTTAGATTCAACATCATACATCTTATACCCTTTAGTAACTGTGCCATAGCCAATAAACAGACATTTGGTAGCTTTATTTTCTAACTTTGATCTTTCCTCTCGAGAAATATGTGCGTACCCTGTGCATCCAAAAACTTTTATATGGCCGATGTTGGGTTTTCTAAGATTTAAAGCTTCATATGGAGTTTTATTTACTAAAAATGAATTAATGCATCTATTATTTAGATAATTTGCAGTATATAGTGCTTCACCCCAGAATTCCTTATCAATTCCTGAATCAGATAACATACATCTAACTTTTTCCATAATAGTTCTATTAAATCTTTCAGCTAACCCATTTTGTTCAGGAGTTTTAGGAATGGATTTCTGGTGAATTATACCTTCATTTCGTGAATATGATTCAAACTTATTTGAGGTATATTCTCCTCCATTATCTGACTGCAAGGTTTTAATTTTCCTTTCATAAATATTTTCAACCATAGCTTTCCATTCCAAAAACTTCTGAAACACATCACTCTTATGTGCAATAACATATATCCAGGAGTATCGAGTAGCATGATCAATAAAGGTCAGAAAATATGAATTATTACCCCTGGAAATGGGAGTAATTTTCCCACAGACATCGGTGTGGATTAAATCAAAAGGTTTACAATTTTTCTTAATGCTTGTAGAAAAAGGTATTTTATGCATTTTCCCATTACAGCAGTGTTCACACACGCCTTCTATAGCTTTTAATTTACTATCCAGACCATTTACTGATTTAGTTCGGATCATTTTAGTCAAGTTATCTTTACCTATATGACCGAGCCTTCTGTGCCATAGAAAGTTTACTTCATTTTGATCTACAGTTACTGCAGCTTTATGAACTAAAGTTAAGATAATAGAGTTTACCAACACAGTTAGCCTCAGCCATTAACTCTTTATTTTCGTTCAAAATTTTACATTTATCATCTTCAAAAATAATAGATTTATTATTACTTGTCATTTTAGACACTGATAGTAGATTAAAAGCTAGATTTGGCACATATAGTACATCATTTATTTTACATGTTCTACTTCCACCACCTGGTATATTCACAATAACAGAAACATTTCCTAGTGAAATAGCTTGTAAGACATCTCCATTTCCTACTTTAACATTGATAGGTTTGCTAATATTTGCAAAATCTTTACATAAATTTTTATCACCACTCATGTGTGATGAAGAGCCTGAATCTATTATCCAAATATTACTGTCGGCATATTTGTTACAAAGAGCGATATCATTAGCATACATTGTGTGATTTAGTTCTATATGACTTATATTTACAACATTTGGCTGGTTTTGAGTTCTGTTAGTTTGAGAAGACCTTTTAAATTTAAAGCAGTCTTTTTTCAGGTGTCCCATCTTATTGCAGAAATGGCAAATGATGGACTGTTTGTTTACTCCAGCATAATTCTGAGTATTTGATAATGCTAATGCATTATTGGATTTAATACTCAACTTTTCAGCTTCTCTCCGGAGTGTGTCAGCTACGGTAATCCAGTTAGGGATGTCTGTCTGAGCTTCAAGTGCAGTGACAAGCACTTCAAACGGCCCTGGTAGTGATGACAGAAGGCAAATCACTTTATCCTCTTCACTGATCACTTGATTTAACAAGGCAAGCTCTTGAAAAACTTCAGTTAGTTCCTTCAAATGAAAGTCGAGTAGTTCAGGAGACTTCAATTTTAGATTGTAGAGCTTTTTCTTCAGACGAAATTTGTTAGCCGACGTGTTTTTCTGAAACGTTTCTTGATGGGTAGTCCAGACAGCGTGTGGATCCGTCGGTTGTCCAACTAAGTACAATTGATCTGGTGAAATAGATAGTACTATATCTGCCAGAGCCTTATTATAATTATTAGCATAGGCATTCTTCGCCTCAGTTGAAGCTGAATCAATTGGAACTGGTTTAGATCCATCCGCAAAATCCATCAGTTTCTCTCGTAAGAGATACATCTTCATTTGTATCCTCCATGTAGGGTAATTATTTCCGTCTAGGGGAACAATCCCCTGTAACTTATTTGAAGACATGTTCTCAAAGTATTTATTATCGTTCAATACTTAACAAACATAAACAACCAATGCAGTTAAATTGATTTACTGTTTAACTGAATTGATGTTTTAACATTATTCTAATTCATAAGAATAACTGAATATAATTATTAATATTCAATTGGAACAGCAACCCAAGTCTTAGTTCGCAAGAACCTTTTGTTGAAAGTATTTATTATCATTCAATACTTTAACAAACATAAACACCCACAGCAGTTAAATTGATTTACTGTTTAACTGAATTTGATGTTTTAAAATTATTCTAAATCATAAGAATAACTTCACTGAATATAATTATTAATATTTAATTGGAACAGCAACACAAGTCTTAGTTCGCAAGAACCTTTTGTTGAAAGACTGTTTACCAAAGGATAAGGTCACAGATTTAAAGGTAATTTGTGACCTCTCTTGACACCTCTTCCGCACAAATACTTAATAATTATATTATAACACAAGTGCATTTTTCGCTAGAGCAATCATTATAATTGACCTCATTAGCGCGTTAACACGATATGCTTACGCAAGCGTTTTGATTGATATGTTTCATATAGGTTAACACTTTTTCACAGCACTTCGTTTTTATTACTGTTATAAACTTCTAATTTGTTTAAACATAATTTGATTTATAAACTCTTATCGTTCACTGGGCCCATAACCTGTTAGAATTAGGTTAAATAACAGTGGGTTAACAACGTTAAGACATAGAGTTTATTTAAAGAGTAAATATGTTATACAATTAGAAGTCTATATAGAGAGATGAGTGAATCATATCTCTCTCTGAGTAATGTTAAAGACAGACTGCCTTCAGAAACTACAAGCAGGGGTATTTAACCCTCGACAGAAGTGTGATCGACTTTAGACCTTACGTCCGTTTCTCATTAAAAGTAATACATGGTTATTGAAACAATAGGTAATTTAATATAGCTGAGCTAGTCTAACAGGAAATTAATATTAAACATATAACGAGTGTGTAATACATTTAACTAAAATTTCAACATGAATTGCATTCATGTTAATAAAATAGACAGCCAGCTGTAGTTTAATTCATAAGCATGTAGGTAATGTTTAACCACAGCTGTGGTTTGAATTGCTTGTATGTAGGTAAAATAGACCTTCAGCTGTAGTTAGAATTGTGATAGATGTAGGTAAGATAAAGTACATGCATGAAGGTAAAATTATATTATAAATTCATGATATTTGATTCAAACCACAGGTGTGGTATGGTTTAAAAATGACCAACATTGTGTTTTGTATGAAGCTATATATAGGTTCGGTTAAGTACACTTTTCTTTCAGTGTAAATTACCTAGTTATTATAGTTTAATACTTATTGATGTCGAATAATTGATATTTCTAATTGATACAGCTGATCAGGAATGTAACAATAACATTTTGTAGCGCCCCTTGCGGTGAACCCTGGACTAAAAACCATATTATTAATTTTTTTACGGTTGTTAGTTATATATAAGACGAATTAACTCTTGCATGTAACAACTAATTACTAACATCATTTTTATTACAAAAAATGACATTTTTTTATAAAGTTTACTGCTCCTTTTAATACTACAACTCTAATGATAAATTCTTTTTTGCTTATGAATGATTTTAACCTTGAAAATTGTCGAAACAAAATTTGACTATTGACATTACATTTAAATACTACACTTTTAAGGGTATAGGTAATTCAATCCGACACGAGAGGGCTATAAAATAATTCCATTTCTATGTTTGTAGCGGCTTACTGAATCTAAGAGATTCAGCAGCTCGCTAAGATCAGTTCACACTACACAGTGAAGAGCCCTGTCCATATAATAATACAAAAGAAATATTTTTTTGTTACATTTGCTTATAGATTATATTTAAATGGACAATTAATCTTTAGAGTTTACCAATCGAAGTGTAAATATCTAATGAAGATTTTCATAAAGAAAAAATAATGAAATGTTAATTGGTTATGAGGACTGGCACGCATGCACCAGAGGCTAGGTTAGTGAATAAACTTTTGGGGCTAAGTTTTAATATTATTTGCAATTAAATATTGACAGACTGAATAGTAATTATTAGTATCTAAAATGGAAAATAGAGGAGGGAAAATTAATTATTGATTGCAATCCATAAATAAATTTTTCAAATATTTTCTTTCATCTACAAAAATATACAATGACATGCATACATTCATTAAAATATTGTGTTCATTATTTTTCATATTATACAGTGAAAATAAATCTATTATTAAAGTTGTCTTATATATAATAATGAATTTAAAGGCCATGAACCAAATGATATAGAGGCAAATTTTAATTTACATTTTAATTGATGTAATTAGGAATATAATTTAAATGAACAATTAACACGAACTTAGTGGAGGTAAAAAGGATAATTAGCTTCTCATTAAAATGTGATTTACTTGCTCTTTGGTGAAAAAATGTACTTTTGAAGTCTGGAACATATGTGACAGGAGTTGAAATATAATGGATATAAACTTTAATTCATATTAGTGATAATAACATGAGTTTATTATTCAGAATAATATATAATATCTGACTACACACCATTAACATTTAGTCGCATCATCAGATTTGTGTGCAATATCCTGTTCTGAGTTTATGTTTCGTTGCTATCTCCCGAGTTTCTCAGGTGCAGACTGACATCTAGCGGAGATGAAAGGAGTTAAGTCGCTAGAGAACCACTCCTAAGATAATAAATGCAAATAGACATTGGCGAGGCTTCAAAGAGTTTGAATGGTGATTTATTCAATGAATTATCTTGATTGATAATAATAGAACCTTTTAGAATAAGTTGATGACAATTAATAAATTTGTTAAATTAAGACTAAAACAGCTGTAATAAGAATATACTGTAAATGCTTAATTAAATAAAATAATATCCAAAACTGTGAATCCATTGATCATTAAAGATCATTCCCAAAGATACTGAAGCGCGTATGTTAGACTAATATAACAAGGTAGTAGCAATAACATGGGATTTTAAAGATCATCATAAGAAACATCAGAGAAAAAATATGAGAGATTTCGTAGGAAGGAATTTCTTTTACTGGATATAAGCAAATGGAGAAATCCTCTTTGAAGAAGTCTGACTGCAATCATTTTTGTTACATACAATTTGAATTCATTTAATAATTATCATTTTGAAGAGTAAAGGCAGAAAAATCTTTCTTTACTAGAATATAACTTTTGAAAGAGTTTCATCGCTCAAAGCTGCAGAGAATTGTGATACATGTTCTATCTGCTACGGATCCCGTAGTTCACGTCAACCATAACTCCCATAACTCGCCGAAGATACATCTACGAGCAGCCTGCTGTAACTCAGGGAAGATGAGTCTTTCATAACTCGCCGAAGATACATCTACGAGCTGCCTGCTGTAATTCAGGGAAGATGAGTCTTCCATAACTCGTCGAAGACACATCTATGAGATGCCTGCTGTAATTCAGGGAAGATGAGTCTTCCATAACTCGCCGAAGATGCATCTACGAGCTTCCTGCCGTAATTCAGGGAAGATGAGTTTTCCATAACTCGCCGAAGATACATCTATGACCTGCCTGCTGTCATTCAGGGACGATGAGTCTTCCATAGCTCACCGAAGATACATCTATGACCTGCCTGGTGTAATTTGGGGAAGATGAGTCTTCCATATCTCGCCGAAGATACATCTACGAGCTGCCTGCTGGAATTCAGGTAAGTTGAGTCTTCCATAACTGGCCGAAGATTCATCGAAGAAATCTCCTCTTCAATTCGAGGAAGTAGAATCAACCATGATTCGTTGAAGATCATTCGATAATCCTCTACAGTCAATCGCCGATGAGAATTTATCGGCAAATTATCGGTGTTTCGTCTAAGTTTTATTCTCTCTGCCATAAATGCTCTTAAATCATCGAAGACACTCTCTTAAATTTTATCTGGGATATGAGTGTTACCAGCATTAAGTGGCTATTAGCAAATTTCCTTACATGATGGTTTCATTACTAAATACTTTGGAGTCGAAAATTTACCCATTCAATATTATATTACAGTCATCTATACCTAAGGTAATTATTGAGACATTTAATTAACCGTACATACAGATAACATATTTAAATATACATATAGTATATGTTGTGACCGGACACTTTGCTGCCGGACAAATCGCCGCGGACAATTCGCCGTGAGGACAACTCGCCGCTAGAAAAATTCCGTTTATTTTTTCAAAATGGTGGAATCATCCATGGTGAAATTTTCCACATCATGGATTTAGCGCCAGTGGAATCTTCCTGGTGGAACTTCCCGCGGGAGAACTTTCCGCAGTGGAAATTATCGGCCACGATAATTTTAATCAAGCTTAACGTCTAATAAGAAACTTCAAATTTATGCTATGTGTAGTCACTATAGCTGTAGATATTGTAGAAGACAAAGAAGAGGTAATTCTTATATAAGTTAAATTTTGGATATAATATTATACGAAATTTTTCCTACATCTATTTATTTGCAATACTTTCTTTTGTAATAAACTCGCTGCAGGACATCTCGCCGCAGATAATTTGCCGTGAGGACAACTCGGCACTAGGACGACTCTCCGCTAGGACAACTCGCCGCCAGGACAACTCGGCGCGAGATTTTCGGTTTACCGGCGCGAAAATATCCCTCAAAATAAAATTCCAAAATTGGGAACAAACATTCTTGTGCCAAAAAAATTTCTATTGACAGTCATTCATATTTGTAGTTCTAATCATAGGTATACATATAAATTTTTTTCTAGGTAAATTCCCCCTCGGAAAATTCCACCACGGAAAAGTTCGACCAGGAAAGTTCCACCGCCGAAAAATTCAACCACGAAAGATTCCACTGCATAATACTGGATTTCATTTACAGAAGGTATAACATTTAATAAAAACTGATTCAAAGAAAAATATATTTTTTTGTGGTTACCGAACAACATTTCATTCGTTAAAAAGTTAAGAAATTAAAAACATATGTTATGTTAAGTCAAGGCATAAGAGATAAGCTGAGGCGAACATATGAAATACTAGACAGATCAAACGATCTTTTGAATTTGAATCAATCATATTTATAGTAATTTTAAATAATGCAAATTCATCAATAAAGTTTTGCTGCCTCAGTGATCAACAATTTAGATCCCGATTGATTATCAAATATTGAAATCTGAACTTCAATATTTCAGTTGCTAGATTCGAAAAGCTAAATTTAGCAGTGTTGCCATACCATTGTCATATTCTGTCACGATTAACCAGTGAAATTAATGGATTGATTAATTGTTTTATATTTAAAAGGAAGATTTGTTCATTCATAATTATAAAATACCTATACTTAAAAATACATTTTAAAATAAACTGTGAGTTTGTTCATTTTTTCAAAATGGTGAAATCTTCCATGGTGAAATTTTCCACATCATTCATTTAGCGCCAGTGGAATCTTCCTGGTGGAACTTCCCGCGGGGGTACTTTCCGCAGTGGAATTTACCGGCCACGATAATTTTAATAAAGCTGAACGTCTAATAAGAAACTTCAAATTTATGCTATGTGTAGTCACTATAGCTGTAGACATTGTAGAAGACAAAGAAGAGGTAATAAATATATAAGTTAAATTTTGGATATAATATTATACGAAATTTTTCCTACATCTGTTTATCAGCAATACTTTCTTTAGTAAAAATCAGTTTACTGCTGCATCGTTTACTCGAGTGGTAATACATATTAACTGAATGGTATGATTTGAACATTTATATGTCTTATTTGTCTATTGATAGATATATACCGCTAGTTTACAATCATTCAACATCAATCTATAGTTCAATAGTTAACTAGTTTCTTTCTACTGTGTACATATACTGGTTCTAGGACAACTCGCCGCAGAAAATTCGCCGTGAGGACAACTCGCCGCTAGGACAACTCGCCAACAGTACAACTCGCTGCGTGATTTTCGGTTTACCGGTGCGAAAATATCCCTCAAAATAAAATTCCGAAACTGGGCACAAACATTCTTGTGCCAAATTTTTCTATTGACAGTCATTTATATCCGTAGTTCTAATCATAGTTATACATATAAATTTGTTTCTAGGTAAATTCCCCCGCGGAAAATTCCACCACGGAAAAGTTCGACCAGGAAAGTTCAACCGTCGAAAAATTCAACCACGAATGATTTCACCGCATAAAACTGGATTTCATTTACAGAAGGTATAACATTTAATAAAAACTGCTTTAAAGAAAGATATATTTTTTTTGGTAACCGAACAACATTTCATTCGTTAAAAAGTTAAGAAATTATAACCATATGTTATGTTAAGTCAAGGCATAAGAGATAAGCTGAGGCAAACATATGAAATACTAGACAGATCAAACGATCTTTTGAATATGAATCAATCATATTTATAGTAATTTTAAATAGTGCAAATTCATCAATAAAGTTTTGCTGCCTCAATGATCAACAATTTAGATCCCGATTGATTTTCCTTCGAACATACATATACATATGTTGAAACTGAAATCGAGGATATTATTTTATATTAAAAATTTAATTGTATATTCATATTATGTATCTCTCAGGTTTTTAAATGTACAAATTTATAGCATTTCAATTTGAATCAGCGACGATAAAAGGTGGAGTTGAAATATAATTATGACACGTACTGAAGTGTAATGTTTAATTATTATATATATATATATTATAATAAAATTACAAAGCTGAAACCTTCTGAAACTGTATAATAATCTCTATTGAAAGTCTTAGAAAATAAAAGATTAAATATCTAATGCGTTTCAACTAAATTTTAAACATAGGGTTAAGCAGGTAAATTGCAGTACATTTACTAACTTCGATCTAAAACCACAGACATACGAATGAAAATCATAACTTTGAAAACATAAGATGAATAAATCATAACATGTAAGATGAATAATTGATTAAGTTGAAAGATTATACAATTAATGGATGGCCAAAAATATATGGTAAAATAGAAAATGATATGAAATGTTTCTTCAAATTCAGAGATGAAATTAGTTATGAAAATAATCTTCTGTTCAAAGGGAAAAGTTAATAATTCCTAAATCTTTACATCGAAAATTACCTGACAACTTAATGTAATTACATTTGGGAAAGGAAGCCATTATTCGTCGAGCAAGAGACTCTTCCTATTGGCCAACTATGAAGAATGAAATATCAAATGAACTGGAGAACTGTGGAATTTGCAACTCGTACCAAACAAAGCAACCAAAAGTACCACTATTTAAAACTAAATTGACAGAAAGACCTTGGGAGAAGATTGGAATTGATATGTTTGAATTAAATGACAAAAAGTATTTGATTCTATCAGATTATTTCTCTAATTATTTTGAGAAAAATGTATTGACATCAAATACAACAAAAGCAATTATCTCAAAAATGAATACTCATTTCGCTAGATATGGAGTTTCTGATGAATTAGTTAGTGATAGTGCTCTGCAGTTCACTAGTGAGAACTTTAAAATATGGTGTCATGAATGGGGATTTGAACACATAATGTCATCTCCTTACCATCAGCAATCCAATGGCAAAGCAGAGATAGGAGATAAAATATCTAAGAAAATATTAACTAAAGCCAAATATGGAGGAGAAAATCCACTGAAAATTTTAGTAGAATGGAGGAACTTACCAACAATGGGTCATGATGTTTCACCATCTCTGTAAGTTTTCAATAGAAGAACCAAATCATTACTACAGATAAAATGTACCCAGTTAGAAAAGGGTGAGGATGGAAACCTTAAAAGAAAATTTAAAGAAATGAAAGACAATCAAAAGAAATATTATGATAGAAACACGAGAGATCTTTCTGAGTTGAAAGTAGGAAACGCAGTGAGGATAGAGCCAGAGATTTTAGGAGAGAAGAAGTGGATGAATGGGAAAATTGTTGAAAAAATTAGACAAAGGCAGTACAGGGTATTCAAGCAAGATGGAGATGTGGTAATTAGGAGTAAAGAAAACTACGAAAAACATCAAAAAAATCGAAGAAGAAAGAAGAGGTTCTTAGAAGACAGAAGAAGTTAATCCTAATAATGTGAATAGAACCATTGTGTAGCTAAGATAAAAGAATATTCGTAAAGAAAATGATCGCCGGTCATCACAGCCAGAAGCAGTACCCGAACTCGGTCCAGAACAGGAGTTGTTTTAATGAATCCAAACAGATACCCTAACAACTGAAGAATGGAGATATGAAGGGAGAGAGATGTAATAGATTTATATTGTTTTAATATCATTGTTTGTATTTCAATATAGAAAAGCATTATATAAGTTGGTATCTAGGATATGGAGATTTTGTATATTACTCGAGGGTTTTCAAGTAAATCAGCTTTATACGAGTCGGACTACTTATTACATCTTTTTACAGTAGGTCAAGTGTCACTCCAGCCTCATATATTGATATGCCAAGTGTCACTCTAGCCTCATACAATAGTATGTCAGGTGTCACTCCAGCCTCATACAATATTATGTCAAGTGTCAATCGAGACTCATACAATAGTATGTCAAGTGTCACACCAGCTTCATACAATAGTATGTCAAGTGTAACTCCAACCTTATACAATAGTATATCAAGTGTCTTTTCCGCTCCCTGTAGCAGCGTTTGTTTACAATCTTGTTCTCAAGTGACAAAAAGTTATTCGGTATAATTGCTGACTTCTCTAGAGTGACGTCTCTGCCATTTTATCTTGCCGACTTAACGAGGTCTTGGAGAGAATTCTAATGTTTAGTTTATATTGCATTGGATTAGATTTACAACTTATGGATATAATTTAATACAGTTGTACCAATATTTATGATATCAAATGTTGTCTATAATATTTGTTTGTTTTTTCAATCATTGAATATCGTGATTTGTACTATTTTGAATTTTAAAATATAAATATTAATGCGTTGCATATTATATGTTAGATTTTTTTCCAAAGATTAACGTGAAGTAAATTTTTCAGATATTGGTAAAATTGAATGACTTAGACTACTTGTTGCTTAAAAATAGTGCGTATTTCAAAATTTTATAATTATGTTATAATTGTTATGCTAATATAACTGGGAGCAGTTTTATTCTACAACAGCATTATTTTTCCATAGTAAATATTCTTCAGCAGCATTAAATTCTATTATCATCTCTATTATGTACAATTGTACATAATCACACTTCATAAATGATTCTTTAAATCATTGATATGTGTTTTAAAAACATCATGAAAAATCAATTTGGTATTCCTTTTATATAATTTTATAATAAAATAGCAATGCCACAATAAATTTTAAACTGAAAAACATTATGTTTATTTAATCATTTCCAAGAAGTAAAGAAAAGTATCTCTTCATTAAATAATTATTGGTCAATCTCTATAGCCAGTCAATGAGTTAGTAGCCATAAAAAAATATTTCCATAAAAAATTATCTGCAAGGAACAATGTTTTATACACTATATTCTAAATGGTATTAGCCTTATAATTTCTAATCCTTGAGATGCAACCCATTTACTAAACCAAAGTGACTACTTCATAATTCAATTAACTATTCCCCTAATCAAAATGTTCATTAGTGGTAAGAAGTTTTTCGATTAGTTCTTCGTAACGAGTTTGTAGGTGATCTGTTTAGAACTTAGAAAGCATATCGCTCATAGGGAGAATATAGTTAGCGTTCACATAAGGGAAGGAGAATAATTTAGTAACGGGTCTTAGTAAAACAATAAAGTATTACATGTCAATAGACGACTGCTATTTTTATATTTCTTTGCTAATTTGTTCAAAATATCTGAAATAATAGAAACAGATATATAAGTTTGTCTGCTTCTTAATCAGATTTATTCTGCCCAATTGTCACAATTAATTAGGTGGTTACTAATCATTCTGGCATTTCGAAACCACTGGCAAACGGATTCAATTACGATATAAATAACATATGTCAAATATATTACCCTTATCAACGGTAAACTGAAGGTTGAAAGAGGGTTAAAACCCACTTATGAAAAAACTTTTTTATTTTTGGACCGATTGTTCTGAAATTTGTAAGGTATATGTAACTTCGCAAAAAATAACCATGTTATTCATGTAACCTTTTCGATTTTGGCTTCATATTTCGGAAAAAATGTAGTTCTTCAATTTTTTTTTACAAATTTCAGAAGACGAGAAGTGTATGAGCTTATATGCTAGTATGAAAACAATGATAGTTTTGATATCCTTGAAACATTTCGTACAGATCTATAGAGAGATTTTTCAAATTTCTCTCCTGTTTTTTTATTAGCATTTTTTGATGACAAACTAAAATTTAAAAAAAATATCCAAATTTTTCTATTTTGAACTGCGTTAAAAGAAAACAAGGAAAGAAAGAAAAATTTGAAGACCAAAACTATTATTGGTTTTCTTGTAGCGTGAAAAATGACATTTCACTTCATTATTTCATGTTTCTGAGTCTCCCGTAAATTGTGTATTTTCAAACTAAAAAAGACGAGAAGCCAACGAGTTTTCACGCTACAAGAAAATACCTTAGACAGTCTTAGAATTCTTGGAACATTCCTAACGAATCAATGAAGGTTTTTTCAAAATTTCATCTTCGTTTTTTTTTATCTGAGGTCAAAATCGAAAAATTTGGATTTCTTTGGTAAATTTTAGTTAGTCATAAAAATGCTAATAAAAGAAAAAAAGAAAGGAATTTGGAAAACTCGTCTATGGAATTGTTCGAAATGTTCCTAGGATTTCAAAACTGTCTTCGTTTTTATTTTTAGCATATACATTATACACTCATACACTTCTGGTCTTTTAAAATTTGTATGTTTTTAAAAATTGAAAACCTACATTTATTTTCGGAAACTAAAGCCAAATTCGAATTTAGTTACACGAATTAAATGTGTTTCGTTTGCGAAGTTACATATACTGTGAAAATTCAGAACGATCGGTCTAAAAATGAAATAGGTAAACAATCATAAATTTTGACCCTCACCCAACCCATTCCCATTTTGGATTCTTCTGGGTGGTGGTTCAAGTGTTCGTACTTTCACAACAATTTGAGACAAGAAATCCCACTACCTATAGACTCTTTTTCAACAATAAAAAGAAATATGATAATTCCCACCAAAATCGATTTAATACACACAGAGAAAGGATTAGTTGAATCAAATCATATTTGATTTGTTTTGACTAAATTTTATGGTTTACTATTTAATATGAGTTAAATTGACGTTGGTTAAAACAACACATATGTGAGTTGATTATTTTTAATTCCCGATGGTCACAACAACTACCTGTGATAGTCAAAACTGCTCGTGATGGTTGAACCAATTATATGTAATGGTTAAAACAACTACAGAACAAGGTTACATCAACTACTTGTGTATGTTTCTCCAATCACTCCTATGTGTTATACCAACTACTCGTGTAGGTTATACCAACTACTCGTGTAGGTTATACCAACTGCTTGTGTAGGTTATACCAACTACTCGTGTAGGTTATACCAACTACTCGTGTAGGTTATACCAACTACTCGTGTAGGTTACATTAACTAAAAGTATAGGTGATATCAACTACTCGTGTTGGTTATAACAACTACTCGTGTAGGTTATACCAACTGCTTGTGTAGGTTATACCAACTACTCGTGTAGGTTATACTAACTACTCGTGTAGGTTATACCAACTACTCGTGTAGGTTATACCAACTTCTCGTGTAGGTTACATTAACTACTCGTATAGGTGATATCAACTACTCGTGTAGGTTATATCAACTACTCGGTTAGGTTATATCAACTACTCGTGTTGGTTATATCAACTACTCGTGTAGGTTATATCATCATCTCGTGTTGGTTATATCAACTACTTGTAAACTAAGTAAATGTATATCAACTATTATAGTGTAGGTTGAAATATCGGTCTGGTTAGCAGTAGCCAGACTTTTTACAAGACTTTTTCAGTCACTATATTTACTCTATTAAATTATAATCTCGAGTAAGGTCCCGGTATCAATTAGATTAGACTATTTATTTTCTAGGACCAAATCTAATATGTTCACATCTATTTTCTACTTTTGCTTTTGTGATATGCATACTATTTTAATTTTAAAAAATAATTGATGACCTAGACCTATCCTTGCTTTTTGAAATGTTTTCGATCTTATGAATTGATATATGGTTATCAGTTGTAAATTAATAGATTAGATTGAATAAGTAATCTCATTAGGTCAGCTTATAAATAAGTAGTTAGATGACATAAATAACTTTACGTAGTGATAAATAGGTAGGCTAGATGAATTAATTAACCAGGCTAGATTAAAAAAGTTGATAAATCTTTGATAAGCTGCAATTGTACTATAACTTAATGAATAATAAATTAATGATAAAGCCTTTATCTTCTAAACCATATTTTAGTGCAATTCATCTTACTCATAGGCACTGATATTGAAATATGCTAATAGAATTACCAAGGTCAAATTGAAAACGAAATGTAAACATTTAAGTTTTAGATTTATTATTTAGAAGTACAATTTGAATTCTCGTCACTTTCTTTCACGACTGTAGGTTGCCAATTCCTGAAATAAGAGATTCGTATATTAATATATATTGAATAGAAATTCACAGTGTCGTTCATATACATTATCAATAACATCACCTACTCTTTTTCCTTATGTGATGAGATAGCGACAGCTTCGATATTCTTTTCATGTCTGGAATCCCCAAAAGCATATGAAAAAGTAAGAGCTAATCATATTGCAAATACATATTTAAAAATCATCTAATATTTTCAAATACTTACTTTGACCTAGCATAATTGTTCCTGAACCATTCAAAGGAATTGAAGAGGACTCCGATAGTTGATGACGTTGATCTACTTCATCAATTCTTCATCAAGATCTGAAAGTAGATTCAGAAAATATAGAAAACCATATATTAATAAAGAAATGAAAAGAATTATTAACTGAGAATTCTTTCATATAGGTAAATTATTTATATAAAATGTTAAACTAATTATAAATCTTCAGATGCAGTATAAATTTAGCTCTAATAAATGCAATGGATTTTTCTAGCTAATCCTCATAATTTGTTCATTATACACTCATAATGTAGACATTAATTAAATACCAAGAAAGTATAATATATCAAAAGGCTCACCTCTGGTTGGAGTTCTCCCTGCTAAATCCCTGGACGGTGTTCTCCTCCGACTACCTCCCTGGATGGAGTTCTCCCAGTCATAGAAAACTAGAGTCAAGTAGGTAAATTGCGGCACTTTAACTAACTGCGGTCTCTTATCTCAGAAACATTAATAACCATCATGACTTCAAGGCACTCGTGAAACGAATAGAACCTATCATAAATTGAGCTTAAATTATGATGTTCAACAATTTAGTATATAGCTAAACTAATTTCAGAATGATTTTGAGACTCTCTTAATAGGGTCACAATTAGAAATTAAAGAACCGAATTTGGCTGTGTAACCCTACCTATAGGTACACCAACTAGTTTCAAAATATATAGATTATCAGACCACTTTACTTGAGATACTAGGATAAATTCAGAAATATCGGACGGCTCCACATTTTCGGTCGCGTAAGAAAAACTTTATTAAATTAACTTTTATTTTAATAAGCTATTAGGTAGCTATATACTACATTTCATACGTGACCGAAAATTTGAAATCGCCTGATAATTTGGAACTTACCCTATTCTGAGGACAGCGCAGTAACTGCCTAGCCTATGTAGAAGGGGTGTAGGTCATAGCCCCCCCGGTCATGAGCCCCCCCCCCCCGGTCAAGAGCCCCCCAGGTCATAAGCCCCCCGGTCAAGAGCCCCCCGGTCATGAGCCCCCCCGGTCACGAGCCCCCCTGTTTTTAAATCCTTATTTACCTATACTATTTAATCCTTATTGACACTTTTGTAGTTCATTACTGAATAAACATGAAATATATGTATATTGGGGGGCGTGCCGCCCCCGAACCCCCCTGCCAGGTCATTAAACAATCATGAAGTGTGCAGTACAACAAACTAGCGGATACAACAAACTACATTAGTAACTCTCAGTTATTTCTATCTAATTAATTCTTCATTTGTTTATAACTAGGTAAATAAGGATTAAAAAAACAAGGAGGGGGGGGGGAGCTCGTGACTGATAGGGCTCATGACCTAGGGGGGCTCATGATCGGGGGGGCTCGTGACCGGGGGGGGGGGGGCTCATGACCGGGGGGCTCTTGACCGTACCCCATGTAGAAGGTATTGACACTGAAAAAAAACAGCTAGGTAGGTATGATGCTTAAGTTAACATATAATAATTTAGGAAAATTAGTTTGGATATCAGTTTACAAACTGGAAGGCAGTAATCAAAATTTATTATTATAAAAGTTATATACTGATAATCAGCTCTTCAAATAACTACCTATATAAAGCCACCAAACTATCAATCACCAATATTTTAGAATATTTAGGCAGATATTTATCAATTTATTAATGGAATTAATTAATAATTAATAATCGATCGGCAGCGATGATACTATTTAATGCATATAACGCTATTGTTTGCACTTGAACTAAAATGGTATTGAGGAGCGTTCACATTCAACACGTGACACACTTGAAACAAGATTTGAACTGAAAAGTGTTATGCGAATAAATTAGCTTTGAGGAAAGCATAAGTTGCCACTTACTCATTTGATTGAACTCACATCTAAACTTTAAAAAAAAGTAGCACTAACTCTCATAGTAAGTTAATTTATACACCAGATAAATAAGATTAACAGTCTTTGTGGGTTACATTATCACACTATGTCATAGTCGTTTTAACTCTTACCTAAACTTACAAAAATGTAGCGCCAACTCTCATAGTAAGTTAATTCATACACTGCAGAATACACTGGATTAACAGTCTTTGTGGGTTACCTTAACACAGTGAGTCATAGTTGATTTAACTCGCACCTAAAATTAAAAAAGTAGCGTCAACTCTCATAGTAAGTTAATTCATACACCAGATACATTGAAATGACAATCTTTGTGAGTTACTTCAACACACTATGTCCTAGTTGTTTTAACATATGTCTAAACTCCCAAAATGTAACTCCAACTCTCATAGTAAGTTGATTCAATCCATAAAATGATTTGAATTAACTATGTTTGGTGACACACACGTCATAGTTGTTTTGACACACATGAAAACATGATTATAGTCAACCCAACTCACGTAATAAATTGATTCAAAGCATAAATTGTTGACCCATTAAATATGAGTAAACTTTTTTCTCTGTGTAACTGGATTCATTCGATTATGGGAAAATGTTCCCAATGTCATTAATAATAAGACAAATAACCAGAAAATCATTAATTTATATAGTGACTGCTGCAATCACTACAGATGAAAATGTATGTACATTTCATTCACATCAACAATTTTTTTCCAGCATTCTTCTTTTATATTTCCCTGCACCACATATAATGTTGAATGTTTTCCTCATTTACATTTCCTTTCAAGTTACATTAGGAAGAGTGCCCACAGTATTTACAATACCTCTCTCTCTCTCTCTCTCTCTACTTCAAACTTTGAGGATTTGTTATATACTGGTAAATGTACTTGAAATATTTGAAATTGCGATTATATTGTGAAGAGACAAAATGATAGTAGAGATTAAAATTAGTATACATACTTTCTTGTAATTCATAAACTCAAAAGAATCGTTTCCCTTGAAGAAAACAAAAATAAAATGATATATTATTTAAATATTATTAAATTCCATGGCCAATTACAATGTTAATAAAGTTAACATCTGTTTCCTAATGTAATATACATATGAGGTGAAACAAGTCTTTCAATAAAAGTGGCGATAAAAATGATTGGAAGAGACCAACTCAGAGTAAATAAAAATATTATTAAAATTATCTACACATTAACATAATGCTTTATTAATGGTTTGCTTAATGTTAATGAACAAATTATTGATTGGTAATTATTAAATAATGAACGTATTCTCTTTTATCTGCACTGAGACTTTTAAATTATTGGAAGTGTGTGATTTTTCATTTCCAGCCAAAGTTTTAACGGTGCAAGACAAGAAGTCGATCAATCTGCTGACCTTTTTTCTTTTTTTTTTGTTTTGTCTAAAAACAACGCCAGAATAAGAGCATTTCAAAAGGATCTGGAAATAGTGTCAGTATAATCTATTGAGAGTGGGTGGCAGAATTGAATGAAACAAAAATATTGGAGGAATGAGAATATAAATATTTCATTTTATTTTACTCGTAGAAATAATTGAAAACAAAATTTTTCCCTAATTATCAATTATGTTTTACTTACACACGATATTACAGATTTACATTAATTAGTAAGAAAATAATGTTTAAATTGAAATGGAAACAATTGTAATAAGTGATTTAGATCGTGAAATATCTAATCATATCATTCACGAGATTGTAAATTGATTAGAATGATTTCATTCAGAATCTCGTGGGTAATTCGGAATATAGAAATCAACATATTGAGAAACGTATTTTTTAGAGGACTGAATGAAAATTATTGTGAGAACATGGCAAACTAATTTGAATTGCTGAATGCCGCTAACTTGATAACCATGAAATCTTGAGTTTTTCAAAGTTGTTTATTTTACTAGTATTTTCACAACAGCACCAAACCTTAGCGAAGAAATGTTATAGCTAATTACAAATCTCTTCATCAACAACAAAATAAACTGTTTAACTGAGACTAGTTAAAGAGAGTGTAACAGTTTTCTAAAGAACTTAATGTCAGGAATGAATTATTGAAATGTCACACTTGATTTTCTTGGAATCTATATTTTTGTTTTGTTCTCCTGAACTATATATTGAAATTTTTAGCTAATGGAGCTTGAATTCAAATGGAATTTATAATCAATCTTACACAAGGTCTATATCAAACACACATAATAATGGTGTCCGGAAAAAATCCCCCGAAAGAAAAAAATTTCCGATGGAAATAATCACCCGTGGATTTTTTTATTTATTTATTGCCAGTGGTTTTGAAATGCCTGAATGATTAGTAACCACCTAATTAATTATGACAATTGGGCAAAATAAATCTGATTAAGAAGAAGACAAACTTTTATATCTGTTTCTATTATTTCAGATATTTTGAACAAATTAGCAAAGAAATATAAAAATAGCAGTCGTCTATTGACATGTAATACTTTATTGTTTTACTAAGACCCGTTACTAAATTATTCTCCTTCCCTTATGTGAACGCTAACTATATTCTCCCTATGAGCGATATGCTTTCTAAGTTCTAAACAGATCACCTACAAACTCGTTACGAAGAACTAATCGAAAAACTTCTTACCACTAATGAACATTTTGATTAGGGGAATAGTTAATTGAATTATGAAGTAGTCACTTTGGTTTAGTAAATGGGTTGCATCTCAAGGATTAGAAATTATAAGGCTAATACCATTTAGAATACAGTTTATAAAACATTGTTCCTTGCAGATAATTTTTCATGAAAATATTTTTTATGGTTACTAACTCATTGACTGGCTATGGAGATTGACCAATAATTATTTAATGAAATGAAGAAATACTTTTCTTCACTTCTTGGAAATGATTAAATAAACAAAGTGTTTTTCAGTTAAAAATTTCTTGTGGCATTGCTATTTTCTTGCAGATTATAAAATTATATAAATGGAATACCGATTCGATTTTTCTTTATGTTTATAAAACACATATCAATGATTTAAAGAATCATTTATGAAGTGTGATTTATGTACAATTGTACATATTAGAGATGATAATAGAATTTAATGCTGCTGATGAATATTTGCTTTGGAAAAATAATGCTGTTGGAAAATAAACTGCACCTAGTTATATAAGCTTAACAATTATAACATAATTATAATATTTTGAAATTCGCACTATTTTTAAGCAACAAATAGTCTAAGTCATTCAATTTCACAAATATATGAAAAATTTACTTCACGTTAATCTTTGAAAAAAAATTCAACATATATTATGCAACGCATTATTATTCATATTTTAAAACTCAAAATAGTACAAATTACGATATTCAATGATTGAAATACAAACAAAAATTATAGACAAAATTTGATATAAATATTGGTACAACTGTATTAAATTATCTAACAACGTACTTGCATTGAATTAGATTTACAACTGTAAATCTAATTCAATGCAAGTACGTTGTTAGCACACCGAATAGAATTACATTTCAGATCTCATTTTATGTCACGCTAAAAAACTCGTACAAATTATTCCATAGAAACTAAAAATTAGAGTTCTCTCCAAGACCTCGTTAAGTCGGCAAGATAAAATGGCAGAGACGTCACTCTAGAGAAGTCAGCAATTATACCGAATAACTTTTTGTCACTCGAGAACAAGATTGTAAACAAACGCTGCTAGAGGGAGCGGAAAAGACACTTGATATACTATTGTATGAGACTGGAGTGACATTTGACATACTATTGTATGAGGCTTGAGTGACACTTGACATACTATTCTATGAGGCTGGAGTGACATTTGACATACTATTGTATAAGGTTGGAGTTACACTTGACATACTATTGTATGAGGCTGGAGTGACAATTGACACACTATTGTATAAGGTTGGAGTTACACTTGACATACTATTGTATGAAGTTGGTGTGGCACTTGACATACTATTGTATTATGCTGGAGTAACACTTGACATACTATTGTATAAGGTTGGAGTTACACTTGACATACTATTGTATGAAGTTGGTGTGGCACTTGACATACTATTGTATTATGCTGGAGTGACACTTGACATACTATTGAATGAGTCTCGATTGACACTTGACATAATATTGTATGAGGCTGGAGTGACACTTGACATACTATTGTATGAGGAGAGAGTGAAGCTTTACTTGCTATTGTATGAGGCTGTAGTGATACCTGACATACTATTGTATGATGCTCTAGTGAAACTTGACATATCAATATATGAGGCTGGAGTGACACTTGACGCACTGTAATAAGATGTAATAAGTAGTCCGTGTCGTATAGCGCTGATTTACTTGAAAACCCTCGACTAATATACAAAATCTCCATATCCTAGATACCAACTTATATAATGCTTATTTATATTGAAATACAAATAATAATATTAAAACAATATAAATTTTCCCTTATATCCACTTCTTCTCTCCTAAAATCTCTAGTTCTATCCTCACTGCGTCTCCTACTTTCAACTCAGAAACCTCTCTCGTGTTTCTATCATAATATTTCTATTGATTGTCTTTCCTTTCTTTAATTTTTCTGTTAAGGCTTCCATCGACACCCTTATCTAACTGGGTACATGTTATCTGTAGTAATGATTTGGTTCTTCTATTGAAAACTTACTGAGCTGGTGAAACATCATGACCCATTGTTGGTAAGCTCCTCCATTCTACTAGCATTTTCAGTGGATTTTCTCTTGCATCTTTGGCTTTAATTAAAGTTTTCTTATCTATTTTATCTCCACTCTCTGCTTTGCCATTGGATTGTTGATGGTAAGGAGATGACATTATGTGTTCAAATCCCCATTCATGACTGCATATTTTAAAGTTCTCACTAGTGAACTGCAGAGCACTGTCACTAACTAAATCATCAGAAACTCCATATATAGCGAAATGTGTATGCATTTTTGAGATAATTGCTTCTGTTGTAATTGATTTCAATACATTCATCTCAAAATAATCAGAGAAATAATCTGATAGAATCAAATACTTTTTGTCATTAAATTCAAACATATCAATTCCAATCTTCCCCCAAGGTCTTTCTGTCAATTTAGTTTGAAATAGTGGTACTTTTGGTTGCTATGTTTGGTACGAGTTGCAAATTCCACAGTTCTCCAGTTAATTTGATATTTCAATCTTCATAGTTTGCCAATAGGTGGAGTCTCATACTTGACGAATAATGGCTTCCTTTCCCAACTGTAATTACATTAAGTTGTCAGTTAATTTGCGCTGTAAAGATTTAGGAATTATTAACTTTTCCCCTTTGAACAGAAGATTATTTTCATAACTAATTTCATCTCTGAATTTGAAGAAACATTTCATATCATTTTCTATTTTATGATATATTTCTGGCCATCCATTAATTGTATTATCTTTCAACTTAATCAATTGTTCATCTTTTTCTGAGTAATCTTCTATGTATCTCTTTCACTGAAGTTGCTTTCAGTGCTACAAAATCTACTGAGGAGATTTGCATTATATCATCCACTGCCCTAACTTGGTCTTCATTTTCACCCAGTGATGCTCCATCTTTAATGTACTCTCTGCTTAGACATTACTTTACTTTTTGCACATACTTTACTGTCAAGTCAAAAGTGTTGGAGCTGCATTATCATCCTTTGTAGCCTCTTGGGTGCATTAACCAGCGATTTTTCCATGATAGTTTCTAAAGGTCTATAATCCGATGGAACAATTATCTTATGTCTATATATATATTGTTCAAACTTTTTACATCCAAATACAAATTGCTAAACATTTTCTCTCAATCTGAGCATATTGCTGTTCTGTTTTTGTCATTACTCTGGACGCATAGGCAATCGGATGTCCCTCTTGAATGAGAACTGCTCATAAACCCGATTTCGAAGCATCACACTGTAATACTGTTGATTTGATAGGTTTGAAATATTTCAGCTTTGGAGCTTCAATTAACACTTTCTTTAGTTTGGTGAGGTCCTCATCAAATTTTGAATTTCAATTCCAAATATTATTTTTCTTTTTTAGTTGTCTTAGAGACTCTGTCTGATTTGACAAATTAGGAATAAATTGGCTGAGGTATCCTATCATTCCAAGAAATCTTTTCAGTTCAGCGTTATTTGTTAGAACCTTCATTTCACTGATAGCTTCTGATTTATCTTTGTCTGCTTTCATTCCATCTTTCGACAATACATGACCCATATATTTTATTTCTTTAACTCTGAGCTTTACCTTTTTCTATTAATTTTGATATTCTTTAGTTTGCACCTTTCGAAAAGCATTTTCAAATTCTCCTCATGGTCTTACATCGCTTCTTAATCAGTGTCTCCCTCTCCAAATACAAGTATGTCATCTGTTATGACTAGAACTTCTTTGAGGTCTTGTAGCGCTTCGTGCATCCTTCTTTGATACACCTCTGGTGCACTCTTCAATCCAAATGGCATAACATTCCACCTTCCAAATGAAGTATTGAAGCAAGTAAATTTGCTTGATTGCTCGGTTAAATGAATTTGCCAGAATCCCTCTTTAGCATCCCATAGTGAAAATACCTTGGCCTTTCTTACCGTTGGTAGAACATCTTCTATAACTGGCAGTTGATAATGCGATCTTTTGATAGCCAGATTCAGATCGTGTGGATCTATGCAAATCCTTATGTCTCCATCTTTTTCCTTCACAATCACTAATGGTGACACCCAGTCGGTTTGACAATTTACTTTGTCGATTATTATTCTTCCTTGTAATTCTTCCACATTCTTCTTCAACGAATTCAATAGCGCTAAAGGAGTTCTTCTTGCAGCTTTCACTGTGGGTTCAACTTGTTCATTAATTTTCAAGCAGGTTTCTGTAAATACGCACTTCAAACTAGTATCACATCCAATTATCGTTTTCAATTCCACATTTGTAACCTGGAATTTGATATCAAATGATTTCTTTTGATACTTGCATCTCAAAGTGGTCTCGTCAAGTGTTTTCAAAAGTGTCCCATTATACATACTTATTGTGGTACAATTTCTCGATAAGCAGTAATATCTATTATCTATCAACCTGTTAAATTCTTCTAATGAAATTACATTCACCGATGCTCCGGTATCTATCTGCATCATTGCAATATTATTATTAACTATCATTTCGATCATTATTTTACTTCTTTTTGTTCCGCTTTTTATTTGAAGAATACCCATCTGTTGATCACAGCAGTCTTCTACTATTTCCTGTTCGAATTCAATGAATTTGACAGCATTTATTGATTTGCGCAAACTTTGGAAAAATGATTGAATATGTTACATTTACTACATTTCTTCCAATAAGCAGGATATTTGTTTTGTATATAATGATTTAGCCCACATTTTTCGCAAATGTCATTATTCAATTCTTTTTTATTCTTGATCGCATTTATACAGTCCATTTTATTCATCATTTGATATTTCTGTTTTTTGGTTTCAATATTTTTAACTAGATTCTCAGCCCTGCTGAATGTCAAACTCTGTGCATCTTTAGAGCCTTGTCTATCAGTTTCTCCAGAGCACTTTTGTCGTATATTTTTTAAGAACTGATCTCTCAGTGCCTCTTCTGGTTTGTAGTATTGGCAACTTATTACCAATGACTTTAATGCAGTAGCAAATTGGTCGCAATTTCTTCTTCCTTTTGCCCTCTGCTATAAATCTCTCTGCTATTATATTGTGCGTTCTGCACAGTCTTCATCAAATTTCTTCCAAACTTACTCCATTACATTTCTGTGTTCTTCTTCAACCCAAATAAAATTGTAATACTTCTCATGCGTTACATCTTAGGCTATATGCAACAATGTTGCTATTCGGATTTCATCACCTTTTTGTTTTAATCCAGACGCCAATTCACAGTTGTTCAATGCTTTCTTGAATTTCTTCCATTGAAATGCTGCTCCATGCTCTGTATTCAATTTGAGCTTTTCTGGCTGATTCAGAATTGTTTCCATTTTCCAGTTCGTAGTTCCTCTGACACCATGTAATAACTGTAATAATTAGTCCGTCTAGTATAAAGCTGATTTACTTGAAAACCCTCGACTAAAATACAAAATATCCATATCCTAGATACCGACTTATATATAATAATATTAAAACAATATAAATCCATTACAAATACTATTGTATGAGGCTGGAGTGACACTTGACTTACTATTGTATGAGGTTGGTGTGACACTCGACATACTATTGTATGAGGCTGGAATGAAACTTGATATACTATTGTATGAGGCTAGAGTGACGCTTGCAATAATACTGTATTAGGCTCAAGTGACACTTGACATACTATTATACATAATTATGAGGCTGAAGTGTCACATCACTTACTATTGTATGAGGCTGCAGTGACACTTGATATACTTTTGTATGAGGCTGGAGTGACATTTGACATACTGTTGTATCAGGATGATACAATCTTACTCATTGGCATACTATCCCAGCTAACCATAGCTGTTTGTCCCACGTCCTAAGACGTCTGATACCCCTCGCTATTGTTGGATTTAAGACGTAAAGCGGGGGAAATCAGACGTCTTGCAGACTTTCAACCCTTTTCGTTTGCACAGGGGTCCCCCTCTGCAAGACGTCTGATCCCACGTCTTGTCCCAATCTGACAGAGGGGGACATCCACATCTCCCACGTTTTACCCCACTCCGTTTTCAAGACGTGGGACAGAGTGTGGATGTCCCTAGCTATAGAGAGATTCAAGACGTAAGACCCACGTGGTGCAGAGTGCGGATGTCCCTCGCTATAGAGGGAAGAGCGATTCAATAAGTGGGACCCACGTGGGACAGAGTGCGGATGTAACTCGCTATAGAGGGATTCAAGACGTGGGACAGAGTGTAGATGTCCCACTCTGCAAGACGTGGGACAGAGTACGGATGTCCCCCTCTGCATGACGTGGGACAGAGTGCGGATGCCCGCCTCTGCAAGACGTCGGACAGAGTGCGGATGTCCCCCACTGCAAGACGTGGGACAGAGTGTGGATGTCCCCCTCTGCAAAGGGGACATATCTCCCTTCTGTTGAAACTACTTCGGTTAATTGGGTATATAAATATGTATAAGATATAAAAAAAGATCACATTAATCATTATTATAATTTCTTACCTTATTGCATATTGTGTATGTACATTTGGCTGTGTATCAATTATTTTAATATTGCATATTGTTCTATACAAATTAAATGGGAAAAAATGGAGGAAGAATTGGAGGGTTAAGAGGTAAAGTTGGGTAACTACGATCCTGTGAGAACTAACCATACTTTACCTCGCACGTCTAATCTTATATTTACTGAACGGTAAAGTTGTGTAAGTCCTGGTAGGTTATACACTCATTTCGCTCATTTAGTGAGTGGTAAACTCGAGTGTGGAGTTACCTACCTTTACCTCAACACCAAATGGTGTGTGCAGTGAGAGCCACACTTGGGTGAGTTTATACACAACTGTGCTTCTAAACAGTATTGTCCTTACGGTGAGAGGTAAAGTCGGGAAAGAACGAACCCAACTATGCATTTTACAGGTCTAGTGATCCAAATGAAATAATATTTGATCCAAGATAATATCTATTTTATCCAAGTGAATTGGAATTTGCTCAATGTGAAATTGAATTTGATCTTAATGCAATTGAATTTGATCCATGTGAAATAATACTTGATCCAAGTGAAACAATATTTGATGCTAGTGAAATAATATTTGATCTAAGAGAAATAATTATCGAATATTTTATCATTCCGATACCTCACATTTTGTGTCTTACAAGAAAAAAGTAACGCTTTTAACATTTAATATATAAAAAATATATTTGTATAATTTATGAGAGATTGTGATTGGCCACCATAATCTCTCATTGCTCACCATAATCCTTCATTGCCCACCATAATCCTTCATTGCCCACTATAATCCTTCATTACCCACCATAATCTTTCATTGTTCACAATAATCTTTCATTGCTCATCATAATCTTCCATTGCCCACCATAATCATTCATTGCCCACAATAACCCTTCATTGCCCACCATAATCATTCAATGCCCACAATAATCTTTCATTACCCACCATGATCTTTCATTGCCAACCATAATATTTCATTGCCTATCATAATCTTTCTTTGTCCACTATGTATAATCCTTCATTATCCACCATAATCTTCCATTGCTTACCATAATCTTCCATTGCCCACCATTATCTTTCATTGCCCACCATAATCATTCATTGCCCACCATAGTTCTTCATTGGCCACCATAATCCTTCATTGCCCACCATAATCCTTCATTGCCCACCATAATCTTTCATTTTTCACCATAATCCGATCATTGCCCACTATAATCCTTCATTACCCACCATAATCTTTCATTGTCCACTATATTCTTTCTTTGCCCTCCATAATCTTTCATTGCCACCATGATCTTTCATTGCCCACCATAATGTTTCATTGCCCACCATAATGTTTCATTGCCCACCATAATTTTTCTTTGCCCTCCATAATCTTTCATTGCCCTCCATTATCTTTCTTTGCCAACCTTAATCTTTCATTGCCCACCATAATCTTACATTGCCAACTATAATCTTTCATAGCCAACCATAATCTTCCATTGCCCACATAATCTTCCATTGCCCACCATAATCTTCCATTGCCAACCATAATCTTCCATTGCCAACCATAATCTTCCATTGCCCACCATAACCTTCCATTCATTGCACATCCTAAAAATGTTTCATTGCCAACCATAATAATCTATCATGGCCAACCAAAATAATCTATCATTGCCCACCATAATAATCTATCATTGTCCACCATAATAATCTCCAAAATCCTCCACTTTAATTTGTCTATCTATATCTTTCATGCACTATACGTAAAGTTCATTTACATTAAAATCAATTACATAAAATTTATTAACATAAATACATACAAAATACCCCTTCGTAGTTCACGTCCCTGAATGAAATAGGGACGTGCACTAGGAAGGGGGTATTTTTTAATTAATTTATCTCAAATTTAATTAAATTTCATCTGATTAAAATATATCGCACAAATAGATATTAATTGACAGAAAAAAAAAAAAATTCAGCAAATTAAAGAATATAGATTTGGAAAAAAAATTGAAATATATATACTCTTGCTTTCTCTTAAAATGGTTATCAATATAAGAAAATTATTATTTTATGATTACCCCCTTCTTAGTTCCCGTGGAATTACGGTCAGATGAAATGTTATTCCACAACGTGCAAAAAAGTCTATTGGAAAATGTAACCACATTTTAAAAAATGTTTTTTTTTAATTTCATTATCATTATTTTTGAGAATGCCAGTTTGATGAAACAGACTATGCAATTGTAGAGTAAAAAAACCTGAACAAAATATAAACGAACACCATGGTCAAATAATGAGAGAGAAATAGGGATTTTAATAAAGTTTAAATTTTGCGTTTTTTTTTGTGGGGGGGGGGGGGTAAAAGATAAAATAGTGAGACACTCCCTTTAAAGACGATATTTTTACATTAAAAAGGAAGAGAAAACAAATGAGGTTAATTCCAAACGTTAGTTAGAATGTTCGATATCTTAGTAATATTACGATACCAGTTTTGTTCAATTTACTTTAGTAAATAACTGAAGCCTAATTAACCAACTAATATTTCTTGGTAGTCAATTATAACCCAATTAGTGTTGTAGATCCCTGGTTTACTACTACCTGACTATTGTATCTATGTACCTATTTAGTAATTAACAAACTAATGTTGCTAGGGGTTACTATTCACTAGTCCGACGCCCCAATAGTCCGACACTTTAGTAATTTATTACTGATTTAACATAAATATCGGGGCACGTGCCGCCCCCCGAACCCCCCTGCCAAGTCATTAAACAATCATGAAGTGTGCCGTACAACAAACTACAGATACAACAAACTACATTAAATGATGAAATACAATGAGGGAATAAATAAATAATAAATATATATAGAACTAAAGTAATATGAAAGAGTGATATTAAATTTTAAAAATGAAAGAAATTAAAAATTATTTTAATATTTAGATTAGTTATTAATTGAGTAAACCTATTTAATCATATTTTTTATTTTAATTGAAAAATAAAAACGAATAATAACATAGAGATACATAACTGTCGAGTAATTAACTACTCAACTACATTCAAACTGTGAATCTTCTATATACCTCAATGATCGAAAATAATTTGAACTTCATTAGGTACAAAAATGTTAAATAATTTAAAGCGCTATCGGTATAATTTGAAATTAAACAGATCATTAATTTCTTCATAATCACGAGTAAACTAAATCATAAAATATACATTTTATTTTGATAGTCAGTCAGTGTTTTAAATCTTGAATATGATAGAGTCAGATAGACAGTGGTTTACTAAACGCAAGTCCACCCCAAGTGACTGTATGAGAACAAACCTATTTACAAACATTCAAGCTTTGAATGACCAGAAACTAATACAATGAATTACATTAGATGTTAACATGAATGTATAGTATAAATTTGTAAATAAAATAACAGTTTATAAAGAAATAAAAGTACAAAGTTAAAAACATTATTTTTTCTCTCTGTAATCATTTACCGCCAAATTATTTTCCCCAAATCTGTATATCCCTATTTACTATATAGTATTATTATACGTTCACACGCACCGCCCCATCATTTCACCCCCTCCCTCCATCTTTACCAGTAGTTTTTAGCTACCTACCGAAATGTTTAACAAATTGATGAGCCTAGAACTGCAAAGAAAAGCTATAACATGACAACTGATAGATCTCTTTATTGTTATTACCAAATTATATTCTAATGTTGAACTAACATATTATTATTATTGGATATGATTATTCTATAATCTAAATTAATCATGCATTTTCACATCTTTGGTCGATGTAAAAAAATTTATTGAAATATATAAAATCAAATTCTGGATAAAAAGATGTATTATTGTGACTGTTATTTGAATGACGATTCGTGATATATTGAGTAAATTTTATACCTAATGGTAATTTTACATATAATATGGTTCATACTACCTAGTTTAATTATTCGATTGAGGTATTTGTTATTAAATTTAAATAAATATTGATTAGTTATGTACAATTTGGATAGCAGACTTATTAGGGTAAGTTCCAAGTTATCGAACAGTTTCATTTTCGAGCACGTAAAAATATCTTATAATTATTATTCTATACTCATATTAACCTTTTTTACTTGTTCGTAAAACTAGAACCGTTCGATAACTCGGAACTTACCCTATAGATAGGTATGATTTACTTGGTTGTTTAGTAACGTGGTACCTAGCAACATACAGTCTTTTAGTTAAAACTGATAGGAAACATAACAATGTTCTGACACCCATAGTTCTCGGAAAGTGAATTTTCTACAACATATCAAAGTATAGTTAGTACTAAACTAGGAAATGCTTTATGTTTTCGATTATATTACTATAAATAATGTAATTATTTTGTTGAAGATTTCATTACTATGATAATAGTGAAATATTGTTGTAACTTATAAGTTACAAAGATCTTATCTTCTTTGTAACTTATAAATTAAATTAAATAATACTAGGTATATAGTACATATCATAGGATATTTTAAAGATTATACTTATCCATTAGTTCTCTCTTACTCTCAAGTAAAAGAGAGAAAAAATATTTGTGATTGAGCAATGAGTGCTTTACTTCACACACTATTTGGTGCCTAGAGTGACATAATATAAGGGGGGTGGGGTCGTAAGGGAGGGGGCTAAGGGGGATAGGGGAGAGTAGCGCTATGGTTAGTAGTGGCGGGATGTGTGCTATCCTCCAATAATCTCATTAATGAAATACTTATTTCTTCCCTAATAATAATTACCTTGTTGGCAATATATCAGTACATTTAAGTTTATTTCACAACACTGAATCAGTCACAGTTAACATGTACTGCAAATAATGATCATCATACTGTTTATACAGGATGGCATATTTCTCTATACCTGTAAATAATATAAATCATTCACTGCAATATAATTATTAATTTATGTATAGTTTATATATTTGTTACTAGGACCTATAAATTAACAAATAAATAATTTAATCATTTACCCTTCAGTCTATTGGTGATACCTAGTAAGTAGTGTCTCAGATGATTGACAGATGATTGACAGTTGTACAACCAGTGACATAAGTCAGGCAGCCAGTGGAAGTCACTGTATTTTCGCGCGCTTAACAAAATTAATACAGTCCACCACTGTCCACTTCACATGAATGACCAATGATTAAAACACTGAAATTAAATCATATGTGAAAACAAATGTATTTGTATATGTTGTATATAAAATATCAGCTTATAAATTAGCATACATTAACTTAGAAGATAATTTCTTTCTGTGTAATTAACCACTCGTTCTTTTCTCCCCCCACCCCCGATAATAAGTTACACCTCTCCTCGCCCTGTACCCCTCCCCCCTAAATCACAAAGTACCTTCCTGAGTAATGCAATGGAACTGTAGAGAAAACGTACTTATGTAAAAAAACGTTACTGAATTTTTGAAACCTTTTTTTTACTCACATACAGTTATTGAACTTATAATGTATCATAAAATGAATTATTTTATTACTAGGTTCTGATTTTAACTTATCTTATCACCTTCGCAGATTGCAGAAGGTTACACTTTAGGCAGTATTTATTTATTTGTAGTCATGCTAGGTTCTCGCATAACTCAAAATGGTTTCAATCAAATTGCTTGAAATTTTTATAGGTGTTTGACATTATCCAGGATCCAGTTGGTTAGATTTTACTGATTGTTACAATAATTAGTAACATTATTTTATTATCATATTATTCTTTAGGGACACATTTTAGTTAGGCTATATATTTATTGTTATTTGAACATATTTTTGATTAGGTAGGTGGGAAAAATAACTTTCATCGTAAAATAAACACTAAATTAACTATCATTGATGACTGGCTGTAGGTACTGTCGTACTGGTAGTTGGGACCGGAAGTGATACTTTTCTAGGTAGTTAGGTAGGTAATACACCTTTTTAACTTAAATTTATAACATTTTAAAATTAATTTAAAAGAAGTCAAGTTATATTTAAAAAGTTAGAAAAGAAGTAATTCGAGTTATATATGAAATAGTTTAACTTAAAGCTACTCCGTGAATGCAATCACTATCCAAAGAATGTGACGAAAAAGGTCACAAGCATCGATGGCTGCACTCACGTATGGAAGAGGAAAATGAAGAGGTGTTTCAGTTTTCTGTGTTATTTCTCGTTTTACTTTTTCATTAAAATAAAATTATTTTTTAAATAGATATGCTCCATTTATAAATAATCCTAATAATAATTTTTTTCTTTCATTTAGAGAATTTTATATTCCTTTCTTAGTTTACTTTATTTCTAATATATTTGTATGATGCAATCATTCGTTGTATTTCATCATATAATGTTGTTTGTTGTATCCGCTAGTTTGTTGTACTACACACTTCATGATTATTTAATGACCTGTCACGCCCCAGCATACACATATATTTGATGTTAAGCAGTAATAAATTGCAGAAGTGTCGGACTGATGTTGGACTAGTGGGGCGTCAAACTAATGGTGTTGTCGGGCCAATGAATAGTGGGGTACGGTCAAGAGCCCCCCGGTCAAGAGCCTCCCCGGTCAAGAGCCCCCCCGGTCATGAGCCCCCCGGTCACGAGCCCCCCTTTCTGTTTTTTTAATCCTTATTTACCTAGTTAAACAAATGAAGAACTACTTAGATAGAAATAACTGAGAGTTGCTAATGTTGTTTGATGTAGTTTGTTGTATCCGCTAGTTTGTTGTACTGCACACTTCATGATTGTTTAATGATCTGGCAGGGGGGTTCGGGGGGTGGCACGCCCCCCGATATACATATACTTTATGTCTAATCAGTAATGAACTACAAAAGTGTCAATAAGGATTTAAAAACAGGGGGGCTCGTGATCGGGGGGGCTCATGACAGGGGGGGGGGGGCTTATGACCTAGGGGGGCTGATGACCGGGGGGGCTCTTGACCGGGGGGCTGATGACCGGGGGGGCTTATGACCTACACCCATGAATAGTAACCCTATGAGTTTACCTAAGAAGTGTAGTTGAAGAGTTTAACTCAAGCACTGTCCTCTTAAACTGCAAGTAGTTTGAAAAAATGGTAAACATGTAAAAATTAAAAAAATCCATAATCCAAATTACAACAGTTCGGGGCCTAAGTGACGCCACCCCCTTCTTTCCCATTCATCAAAGACAGCTAACGGATAGAGCCCTTGGGTGCTAAGTTTTAAAATCACGGTATGTTGCTAGGTACCGAGTTTAATTAGGGAAAACTATCAAATAATTCATACCTATCTATAGGGTAAGTTCTGAGTTATCGGACTGTTCCAGATTTACGAATAAGTAAAAAAGGTTAAAATGAGAGTTAAATTAATAATTATAATATATTCGCTTACTTGCTCAAAAATATGGAACCGTTCGATAATAGGAATTTATCCTAATTAGTCAGGTACCTAAAGTGTAAATAACTAATCAATATTCTTAAATTTAAATATTTATTTAAATTTACATCTCAATTGAATAACTGAACTATAATAAACAATGAATTCAATCAATCATACCTAAAAATGCTATCATTGTCACTCAATATATCACAAATATTCATTCAAATAACGGTCACAATAATACATCTTATTATCCATACTATGTGATAAGCCTACCTAATTGGATCTTAATATTATATTAATGTTTCTTTTAGAAACACAAAAAGTGATCAAACTGTATGATTCTTATAGATAATCAAAATTCATATCCTATAATAATTTTATATGTCAGTTCAATATTATAATATAATTTAAGTATAATAATATACATTCCTATTATTTGACAATGCTTAGTTTTCTGCAGTTCAAGGCTCATAAATAATTTTTTAAACATTACGGTAGGTAGCTACTGACAGAGGGGGGGGGGGGTGTGAGATGAATGGAGGGGTGGGGGATCTGTACTTAAACACTGATATACAGTTTGGGGAAAATAATTTGGCAATAATTGATAACAGAGAGAAAAAATAACCTGTTTAACTGTGTACTTCTATTCCTCTATAAACTTATATTTTTTTACAACTAAATACAATACATTTGTGTTAATATATAGTTAAATTTCAGCGTATTAGTCACTGGTCATTCTTCATATCCGTGAATGTATGTGTACGTATGTTTGTTCTCAGAAGATCACCCACACTAGTGGACTTACATGTTGATTTCTCAATCACTGTCTATCGTATTCAAGATTTAAAACACTGATCGATTGACTGTCAAAGAAAATGTTGACATTATGACTTAGTATACTAGCTCGTGATTATAAGGAATAAATATCTTTTTAAATTTCATATTATACCGATAACGCTATAAATAGTGTAAAAATATTGAACTTCAAATTATTTTCGGTCATAGAAATTTATTGAAAGATACAAAGGCAGTTGAGTAGTTAGTTACTCGTTAGGTACATAGAAACACTATTTTGGATAGTAGAAATTACCTTGCTACATTAGTTAGTTAATTACTAAATATGTACATAGATACTATAATCAGGTATAAGTAAGTTAGGGACCTACATACACCAATTGGGATATTATTAGGTACCTAGATCCTATAGTTTGGGGTACGGTCAAGAGCCCCCCGGTCATGAGCCCCCTCCCTCCCGGTCACGAGCACCCTCTCCCTGTTTTTTAAATCCTTATTTATCTAGTTAAACAAATGAAGAACTACTTAGATAGAAATAACTGAGAGTTGCTAATGTAGTTTGTTGTATCGGCTAGTTTGTTGTACTGCACACTTCATGATTGTTTATTAACCTGGCAGGGGGCTCTTGACCTAGGGGGCTTACGACCTACAGCCATAGTTTGACAGTCATGAACTGAGTACCTAAGGTTAGGTATCAAGATACACTTGTTGAGTTATTACAAATCAAATTAGATTGTTAGATACACTAGTTGGTTAATCATGAGTTAGTTTCAAGATACACTAGTTAAATTAGATATGTAAAAGTTAGCGCACTCACAAGTTGTGACAGTCACAACTTTCTGTGTTATTTCTCTTTTTTTTTATTAAAATAAAAATGATTGTTAAATAGATATACTCAATTCAAAAATAATCCAAATAATAGAATAATATTTGCTCTCGTCTTTTTAAATTTTACATTCCTTTAATCCTTTATAAGTTGACTTTATTTCTAATATGAATTTGTAAGATGCAATGATTCATTGTATTTCATCATTTAATGTAGTTTGTTTAATCCGCTAGTTTGTTGTACTGCACACTAAATGATTATTTAATGACCTGGCAGGGAAATTGGGGGGGGGGGGTTGTGGCACGCCCCCCTATGTACATATATTTGTTGTTAAATCAGATAGAATCTGCAAAAGTGTCGGACTAATGTCGCGTCGGACTAAGTAGTAGTCGGACTAATGAGGCGTCGAACTAATGGTGCGTCGGACTAATCAATAGTAACCCAAACTAGATTAGTACATATATATATTATCAACTTCAAATTTCCTGACCGTATTATTTCGTAAATAGTAATTGCAAATATTCTTTAATCTATTGGTTCATAAGTATACATAATATAAATATAAATATAATATAAATAATTTCCATCAGTACAAAAAATCTTCAATTCAAATATTTAAACCAATAGGAAGGTATTCTTCGTCAATTAGTTATTAAGAGATATTATAATATTCAAACATTGGTCTAGGTAGCTAACTGAATTAAGTATTTTGTATTGCGTTGCGCTATCAGTGCTCAGCAGTAAAATATTTAATAAATTGACATAGGTAGTGGGTTAAGTTACGAATTATCGGTCAGTTCCACATTTTCGGTCATATATATATTGGTATCCTGATAATTATCACTAATACGTATTAAAATAAAGAGTATATAATATATTTTATTGGAATGTTTATTTTTTCTCCTTTGTCTGAAAATGTGGAACTGTCCAATATTTCGTAACTTACCCCAGATAACCATGAATTAGTAGACATATTTGATAATGACGTATGGTACAGTATATATATCTGAATAAGTTTTATAAACTCCCTTTTTTTATGAAAGATTCATTCATGTAGGTAGTACCTATTCAAATTTGAATGTATTTTGAAGCTTATGAAATTGACGTGAAAAAATGGCACTAATGTGTCACTTACATACATACAAGTTAAATGTATCGTTAAAATGAGAGTAGTGGAGTAATGGAATGATGAATATATTAAGGTAATAATGAGGATACAAGTACTATTGAAGAAATATAATTTAATTTTTCAGTGTATAGCTTATGTGTGATCAAGGTTTAAAGATAAATAATTATTATTTCATTGTCAAGAAAAAGTTAGTTTTTATTGCAAAAATTGAATACCATTTGACAAACTGTTACCTTGGTAACACTAATATTACTAACCTCAAAAATTATATCGTACACGCAAAATTGAAAGAAATACAATTTCTTACATATGTACCTAGCTAACTATGAAGCTTATTACTTTACCTGAACCTAATAATAGAATAAAAAAACATTGCACATCAACCTAGCTCATTCAAAAATGTAAAGATTATAAACTTCCATAGTTGAAAATAATTTAGAACTTGAATATATTTTCTAATTATAACCTAATATTTAACCATAGCTGGATGCAACACTAATAATTATAATACCTATTATTTTAATCATGAGTATAACGTGCGATAAAATCGTCAGTGAAAGTGACTGTACAAGAACATTCGTACGTACATGTGCTCACGCCTTCAACTGAATCAAAACTAGACACGAATTGCATTTGTTATATACTATTTTGTTATAAATAAATTAAATAAATTAGCAGTTAACAAAGAAATATTAGTACATACTTTGATTGTAGATTTGTATTTGTATTTGTACCTATCATTCACTACCTTTTTCCTTGTATATTGTCAACCCCTTCCCCTCCCTTATATTTGTCTTATGAGCGTATTTATATTATTAATAAATAATAAATACCCACTATTATTTGATACGTAAGTAACATTATAATATTGCAGTATTTTTATTAATTATTGTATATTTATTATGCTAACATTACCATTTATTTTTAATCACTTTTTCTTTGCATTACATTACTGAAATTTTAAAACCTAGTTTTCTCAGATACCTAGGTTTAGAATAATCAATATTTCAATCCATCAAAAGATGACTAGAGTCATTGTCACTATGCACTAAACATATTTTAATTACTTAAACTTATTCATTATATTTATATTATTTTTATCTTACCTAATTCATTTCTAAATTATCAGTAAATGCAACACGTTATTATTATCTGAACATATCAATGATTAGGTAGATTGAAGATATATATACCTACTGAAAAGTAATCGATAAATTATTGGTTGCTTAATTAGTATCTATAAATAGTTGAATACATCCAGAACCTATAAGTTTCAGTAAATATATCAAAATAGTATTATTGCTGCACTAACAGTAGGTAGGTAAACTATTGAATATTACGATGATATTTTATTAAAAATAATTATAGTTTGATATAAATATAAATGAGAAATAATAGTGTTTGTATTTTGTTATTCATGAATGAGTAACAAAAGGTAGTAATTGTTTTGTGTTCGTGCTTTTAAATTATTTCATGATAAGCAATAAGGTATTAGGTACCAGCTTATAATGTTAATTGAATTATTGCTAATGCTCATTACGTAACTAATGACTGTAATTTTTTTTAATATATGTACGATTCCAGAATAGTTGGGTATCCATTTACATACCCAACTTCACCTCCTAATCGATGGATAGATTAGATATCCCCCCCCCCCCGCCTGCCCAGGAGACTGTAGATTATTGAGAGGACAAGTTGGGTAACTACACACACAACTTTACCTAAATATCATTGACTGAATCAGTGAGAGGTGAAGTTGTGGAACGACTCACACTACTTTACCGCAATAGAATACTGATTTTATTTGAGCGGTGTAGTTGGGTGAGAACACACATAGGTACACTGTTTGAGATATTTCCTATTAGTTTAGAAGTACAGTTGGGTAAGAATGCACCTAACTTTACCGTAGAGGAAAAGCTTCATTTCGTGGAGAGCGACACTTCGTAGTTACCCAACTTTACCTCTCTACCCTCCAATTGTATTGGTGTTCTTGGAACTCAAACTCAGGACTGTAGTGTGATGTATTATTGAAGCCATCCTGGACATGGTAGAAGTAGTATTGGAATGATCTTTATGCAACTTAATAACTTGCGTGCTTCTTAAATTTATTTTAAATAAATATAATTCAATATTCTACATTTTGGTATCTTTTCTTTTTTAATGTAAATGATAAAAATATGTATGAATTTATTTATTTATATTTGTATTAATAATTTTAATTAATGTTATTAACTACCTAATTACCTACATATAACTGTTAATTAATCTTACATGTAGGCTATAGTTACCTGCTGGTGGTTATAACTACCTATCTAGTTACCTACTACTGTTTATCAATAATTACCTAGTAACCTACTACTGTTCATCAATACCATCCTAGTAGGTACCTACTGGTGGTTATCACTACTTACCTAGTTACCTAATACGTAGTATTTATCAGTAACTACTTAGTTACCTACAACTGTTTGTCAATACTTACCTAGTTACCCACTGGTGTTTACCAATGCCTACCTAGTTGCCTATAACAGCTTATCAATACATAACTAGTTACCTTCTTGTGTTTGTCAAAGCCTACCTAGCTGACTACAACTGTTTATAAATACCAACCTAAGTCCTTGTTACCTAATAGTGTTCATCAAAACCTACCTACTTACCTACTAGTGTTTATCAATACTTACATAGTTACCTACTAGTGCTCATCAATAATACTTAGTTACCTATAACTGTTTGTCAACACCTACCTAGTTATCTGCAAGTATTTATCAATTCCAACCTAGTTACCAACAACTGTTTGTCAATACCTACCAGTGTTTATCAATACCTACCTAGTTACCCACTAAATGTTGATCAATACCTACTTAGTCATCTACTAGTGCTCATCAATACCTAACTAGTTACCTACTACTGTTCATCAATACCTACCTAGTTACCTACATTTCAATACCTACCTAGTTATCTACTAGTGTTTATCAATGCCTACCTAGTTACCTATAACTGTTTGTCAATACCTACCCATATACCTACCACTGTTCATCAATACTTACCTAGTTACCTTCTAGGTAGTGTTCATTAATCCCTACCTACCAAACTACTAGTATTATTCATCAATACCTACCTACACAGAGAAAAAAGTTTACTCATATTTAATGGGTCAACAATTTATGCTTTGAATCAATTTATTACGTGAGTTGGTTTGACTATATTCATGTTTTCACGTGTGTCAAAAGAAATATGACGTGGTGTGTCACCAAACATAGTTAATTCAAATCATTTTATGGATTGAATCAACTTACTATGAGAATTAGGGTTACATTTTGGGAGTTTGATCATATGTTAAAACAACTAGGACATAGTGTGTTGAAGTAACTCACAAAGATTGTTAATCCAATGTATCTGGTGTATGAATTAACTTACTATGATAGTTGGCGCTACTTTTTTTGAAGTTTAGGTGCGAGTTAAATCAACTATGACATAGTGTGTTATAGTAACCCACAAAGACTATTAATCCAATGTATTCTGCAGAGTATGAATTAACTTACTGTGAGAGTTGGCACTACTTTTTTGTAAGTTTAGGTGTGAGTTAAAACAACTATGACACAGTGTGATAAAGTAACCCACAAAGACTGTTAATCCTATGTATCTGGTGTATAAATAAACTTAATATGAGAGATGGCGCTACTTTTTTAGTTTAGGTGTGAGTTAAATTAAATGAGTATGTGGCAACTTATGCTTTCCTCAAAGCCAATTAATCGTTTGACACTTTACAGTTCAAATCTTGTTTGAAGTGTGTTACGTGTTGAATGTGAACGTTCTTCAATACCATTTTAGTTCAAGTGCAAACAATAGCGTTATATGCACTAAATAGTATTGTCGCTGCCGATCGATTATTAATTATTAATTAATTCCATTAATACATAGATAAATGCCTGCCTAAATATTCTAAAAAATTTGGGATTGATAGGGTGGTGGCTAGGTAGTTATTTGAAGAGCTGATTATCAGTGTATAACTTTTCATTAAAAAAAATTTTGATTACTGCCTTCCGGTTTGTAAACTGACATCCAAACTAATTTTCCTAGATTATTATATGTTAACTTATTTAATACCAAGCTGTTTTTTTTTCAGTGTCAATACTCAATACCTTCTACATAGGCTAGGCAGTTATTGCGCTGTCCTTAGATAGGGTAAGTTCCAAATTATCAGGTGATTTCACATTTTCGGTCACGTATGATATATAGTATATATAGCTACCTAATAGTTAATTGAAATAAAAGTTGATTAATTATTTTATATAGTTTTTCTTAGGCGACCGAAAATGTGGAACCGTCCGATAATTCGGAACTTATCCTAGTATCTCAAGTTAAGTATTCTTATTATTTATATATTTCAAAACTAGTTAGTGTACCTATAAATAGGGTTACATACTTAAATTCGGTTCTTTAATTTCTAATTGCGGCCCTATAAAGAAAGTCTCAAAATCCATTTGAAATTAGTTTAGCTATATATTGAATTGTTCAACAGATCAATTTATGATAGGTTCTATCTATTTCAGGAGTACCTTGAAGCCATGATGGTTATTAATGTTTCTGAGATAAGAGACCGCAGTTAGTTGAAGTGCCGCAATTTACCTACTTGACCCTAGTTTTCTATGGCAGGGAGAACTTTGTCCGGGGAGCAAATAGGGAGAACACCGTCCAGGGATTTGGCAGTGAGAACTCCAACCAGAGGTGAGCCTTTTGATATATTATACTTTTTTGGTATTTAATTAAAGTCTAAATTAAGAGTGTATAATAAACAAAATTATGAGGATTAGCAAGGAGAATCCATTGCATTTATCAGAGCTAAATTTATACTGCATCTGAAGATTTATAAATAGTTTGACATTTTATATAAATAATTAACTTATATGAAACAATTCTCAGTTAATAGTTCTCTTCATTTCTTTGTTAATATGTTTTTTTATATTTTCTTAATCTACTTTCAGATCTTTATGAAGAATTGATGGAGTAGATCAACGTCATCAACCATCGGAGTCATCTTCAATTCCTTTGAATGATTCAGGAACAATTATGATCTGTCAAAGTAAGTATTTGAAAATGTTAGATGCTTTTTAAATATGTAAATGCAATATTAGTATCTCTTACTTTTTCATATGCTTTTAGGGATTCCAGACATGAAAAGAATATCGAAGCTGTCGCCATCTCATTACAAAAGGAGAAAAGAGTAGGTGATGTTATTGATAATGTATATAAACGATACTATGAATTTATATTATATATATATATTAATATACCAATCTCTTATTTCAGGAATTGGCAACCTATAGCCGTAACAGACAGTGACGAGGATTCAAATTATACTTCTAAATAAAAAAAATCTAAAATTTAAATGTTTATATTTTGTTTTCAATTTGACGTTAGTAAATTCTATTAGCATATTTCTACATCTGTGCATATGAGTAAGATGAATTGCACTAAAATATGGTTTAGAAGACAAAGGCCTTATTATTGTTTTTGTAGCCAACCTATTTATCACTACGTAAAATTATTTACGTTATTTAACTACTTATTTATAAACTGACCTGATGAAGTTATTTATTCAATCTAATCTATTAATTTACAACTAATAAGTAATAACCATTTATCAATTCATCGGATCGAAAACATTTCAAAAAGCAAAGATTAGTCAATTATTTTTTAAAATCAAAATTGTATGCATAGTTGATATACATACTCATAGTTGATATACATTTACTTAGTTTACTAGTAGTTGATATAACCAACACGAGATGTTGATATAACCAACACGAGATGCTGATATAACCAACACGATTAGTAGATATAACCAACACGAGTAGTTGAAATAACCTTTACGAGTAGTTGATGTAACCTACACGACTAGTTGATGTAACCTACACGAGTAGTTGATATAACCTGCACGAGTAGTTGGTATAACCTACACGAGTAGTTGGTATAACCTACACGAGTAGTTCATGTAACCTACACGAGTAGTTGATATAACCTACACGAGTGGTTGGTATGACCTACACGAGTAGTTGGTATAACCTACACGAGTAGTTGGCATAACCTACACGAGTAGTTGGTATAACCTACACGAGTAGTTCATGTAACCTACACGAATAGTTGATGTAACCTACACGAGTAGTTGATATAACCTGCACGAGTAGTTGGTATAACCTACACGAGTAGTTGGTATAACCTACACGAGTAGTTCATGTAACCTACACGAATAGTTGATGTAACCTACACGAGTAGTTGATATAACCTACACGAGTAGTTGGTATAACCTACACGAGTAGTTGGTATAACACATAGGAGTGATTGGAGAAACATACACAAGTAGTTGATGTAGCCTTGTCTTGCAGTTGTTATAACCATTACATATAATTGGTTTAACCATCTCGAGTAGTTTTGACTATCACATACAGTTGTTGTGACCTTGGGGAATTAAATATAATCAACTCACACATGTGTTGTTTTAACCAACGTCAATTTAACTCATTTTAAATAGTACCTGCAACTCACCACGTAGGTAGGCGCACAGATAAACCATAAAATTTAGTCAAAACAAATCAAATATGATTTGATTCAACTAATCCTTTCTCTGTGTGTAGATACGGGATACCTACATCTGTTTATCAACAGCTATCTAGACTCTAGTTATATCTAGTATCTACTAGTGTTTATCAATACCTACCTAGTTATGATACGTAAATAACGCTTGGGAATGAACTTACTGCAATATGTATCGATATTTTTACCTTTAAGATTTGCACCACGACACCAAATATAACTTTCTCCCGCGTACTTTTTTCCGCGTAAAACAGAAGAGGGACAGAGAGGGACATCCCGCGTGTGACAGAGAGGGACATCCCACGTGGGATAGACGTGGGACAGAGAGGGACATCCCGCGTGGTAAAGAGTGACATCCCGCGTAAAATAGACGATGAACAAAGAGGGACATCCCGCATGGGACAGACGTGGGATAGAGAGAGACATCCCGCGTGGGACAGAGAGGGACATCCCAAGTGGGACAGAGAGGGACATCTTGCGTGGGACAGAGAGGGACATCCTGCGTGGGACAGACATGGGTCAGAGAGGGACATCCCACGTGGGACTGAGAGGGACATCATACGTACTTTTTACCGCGTAAAACAGACAAGGGACAGAGAGAGACATCCCGTGTGGGACAGACGTGAGAAAGAGAGGGAAGGGACATCCTGCGTGGGACAGAGAGGGACATCTTACGTAAGACAAAAGTGGGACAGAGAGGGACATCCCACGTACTTTTTCCCGCGTAAAACAGACGAGGGACAACCTGCGTGGGACAGAAATTGGACAGAGAGGTAAATCCTGCGTGAAACAGAGAGGGACATCACACGTGAGACAGAAAGGGACATCCCGCGTGGGACTGAGAGGGACATCCCGCATCGGACAGACGTGGGACAGAGAGGGACATCCCACGTAGTTTTTACCGCGTGAAACAGACGAGGGACAGAGAGGGACATCCCGTGTGGGACAGACGTGGGTCAGAGAAGGGACATCCTGCGTGAGACAGAGAGGAACATCCCCCGTAAGACAGACGTGGGACAGAGAGGGACATCCCGCGTGGGAAAGACGTGTGACAGAGAGGGACATCTGGCGTGGGACAGAGAGAGACATCTTACATGGGACAGACGTGGGATGTGAGTGAGATTTAAGACGTGGGACAGACGAGGGACATCCCGCGTGGGACAGACGTGGGATATCCCCCGTGGAACTGACGTTGGACATCCCGCTTATGCAAGACGTGGGATGTGAGTCAGATTTCAGACGTTGGAAAGACGTGGGATTTTAGATGCCTTGAGAGTCTGAAATCCCCCGTTCCTCTCTGTCCCTCGCTAGCGAAGGATGTTCCCCACTGTCCCACGCTGGTCAGAGAGGATATGGTTAGCTGGGATACAATATATAGAACTTTACAACAATTTGACAGGTTTTAGAAATACATGTTGGCAATTTATGAATCCATAATTGCAACAATTCGGTTCTAGGTATATTTCACTCCGGTACATTCCACCTCGGTAAAATCCACTCGGTTAAATTTCAAACCAATGACAAAGCTCATTTGGGTGACAATAGAAAGTTAAATTTTATTTTAGATCGTCATTTGTTAAATAATTTCTATCAATGAACAAATAACACCGACGATATTCTGGGGCATTTGAACAATATTCAGTGGTAGCTCAAGTTATTTTTTTATTTTATCCTGATAGACAAAGATACAATAATTTAATGTTAACATGTTGAGCAAGTTAATATTTATTCATTTTAATAATGAAACTGCATAATGAGAGATGTGGAGTGGTTCTGCTGGCAGTGACAACCATTTCAATATTTTCCCTTTCAGCTAATGAGTTGCTATTTTTGATTCTGGGACAAAAACTCGCGTGGTCAAAATCTCTGTATATGACAAAATTAATACTTAACTTATGATAGAAAAATGAACCATACAGTCGATTAACTTATTTAAAGAAACTAATTGAGTGATAAGAGTAGAAGAGAGGTAACAAAAAATTTAAAACATTTTTATTCATACATATAAGAAGTTACAATATATGCTTTCAAATTTACATTCCGGCAACAAAATATATTCAAAGGTAAAATCAAATGTACAGGCATACAAACACTTATTATAACTCGCACATAAGACCAATCAAATAAATCAGGAACATCCCTCGTTATTATTGCTCTTGGTATAGAAAGTGATTGAGGAGTAACGTTTGACAATTATATCGACAGTTTTCAGTTAAGATTTTTGCCATGACTATTATAATCATTGTCATCATGGAGGTGGGATAAACCAAAAAATAAATTATTGGTCAACATTTAAGTATAACATTTACCATGAAATCATTTTCAATTTATCCCACCTACGTGATCATTTGTTTTGTAATAGTTACGGAGAAAACAGCTTAACTGAAAGATAGGTATATCCACTTATAGTTTGCGAATGAACCAATCAATAGCTGGTAAATATTTCTCATCACCTGCAATATGTTTTTTGACTAGTCGTAAATGTGAATTATTTTTAAATAGAAAATAGATAATATGCTGCGGTAATAAGATCTAGCTGTTTGAATTCTGTTAATATTTTCATTATATATAAAATTTGTTACATAAATAGTAGCTGCCGTCTTTAAATTCCTATGTATATAACTTCTTTCAAGAGTTTTTGATTAATTTTCATTGAAATGACTTTTGACCTGAGAATGTCTTCTCTTTATTGGATATAGAATCATTTCTCTGTGAAATTCCAATAGTGAATAATAAAACAAATGTAAAATGCATTTCCAAATACACACAGTTTTTCTTGCTTGGCACTGTCAGCCAATAGTGTCGGTTACAATGGCTTTCATTTGTGCACTGTAATGCCGTGCCTATCGTTTTTTTTTTCGCCGTGTGCAGTGCATGTGTACAACATTTCTTGACCACGCGGGTTATTTGAGTCTCAGATTGATCGGCTAGTGTTTACTTGAAGATTACCGTAATGTGAGTTTGACAAATCAAATATTATACTAAATGAGGATATTCCCCATTTATTCTTTTTTCCATTCAATTGTCAGTAATTCTTTCCTGTGTATAACGGTTAGGTAAATAATTTAATTCAACTCATAGTATAATGTGCCAGTGAATAATAACTATTTCATCACGATACAACATTTCATCGTGTTCAGACTCTGTATCAGTACAAAATACTACACATGCATTCTTTGAATACCTACAGTAGTTACGTTAACATTAGCACATCTCTCTGCAGTGTGAACGGGTGTGTTTTAGCGCGCTAACTGTGGGAGGGAGGAGGAGCCGTCAGCCAACTGGCTGAGTGTGCGTGAAAGGCTTATTTTAATGTAATAACAATACTCTATACATAATCGTCTATCATCAAAAATGACTTTAATGTATCTGATAGAATTTTCTTTCACATTGTTTTAATGTACTAGGCTATGCCTATAGCAATTATTAAACGATTTTATCGAATATTTTTCAAAATATAAGAGAATCAATGAGAATCCTCCAAATAAATTTTAAATGTGAGAACATTGAATTTAGTGCTCACATAAAAACCCTTTAAAATTTCTTATAGCTGAGTTGGTGACCGGAATATTCCACCCCGGTAAATTCCACCCCTGTTTATTCCACCCCGGTATATTACACCCTAGGTATATTCAACCACGGTAAGTTCGACCCCACTTTACTGGTTAGGTTTGGTTAGTCATTAATATTAATTGTTTATTTATATTTTGTATAATATTAAGTAACTTGCATTTTTTTATTTCTATCAAATTTACCTTTAATGTGTAAACACAAGATGTTTATTTTTCACAAGACATGTGGTAGAACAGCAGAAAGAATGGTTGTGCGAACGCACTTCGTCAGTTTATTTTATCTCGTAGCAGTCTTTGGTGAATAGAAGAGAAAATGGTTGGCATCCCCTAATTTGGATTATGATTTTTCTTTTTCTAGTTTATCATTCTTTAACCGTTACTTGCAGTTTTAGAGTATATATAGCGCAAGGTTTATGTTCTGCAACTTAGAGGAATTATATTTTTATCTTAGATAGGCTCATAGGCTTCACTTGTCCCTGATAGGTGGTAGGTGACTTGGATCATGGAATCAAATACTTTCCTGACATCTCATTCCAGTCACTTGCATTTAATTTTTTTTTGTCGTCAGCTAATATGACCTCTAGTTCCGGAACAGACGTTTAACCCCTAATTATTATAATAATGATATGCTCCTCAAGTACAGGCTCGTTGGCATTATTTACTATCACATCTTCATTTTATACTCTTCCTTCCGTGAGTCCAACAACCAGTGCTTGTGTCTTTTGTAGTCACATTCCTTGGTAAGTGACTGCATTCACTGAGTAGCTCTTCTGTATACATGGGCTTTGTCAACTTATGATGTTAGATGATTTTGATCATGGAGCCAATTTCATTTATGACGGCTTCTTCTAGTCCTTTAATTGAATTTCTTTCTGACGTCAGAGATAAAGCCATTGGCTACGAAGTATAAGTTTAACAAACTGCTAAAGTAAAAAAATTGGGTTCTAGGTAAATTCCCCGCTGAAAATTCCACCAAGAAAGTACCACTACTAGTAAGTTCCACCACGGAATATTCCACCGCCGGAAATTCCACAGAGGAAGATTCCACTGCATAATACTGGATTTCATTCACAAAAGGTATACAATTTAATAAAAACTGATTCAAAGAAAAATGTGTTTTGGTGGTAATCGAACAACATTTTATCCGTTAAAAAGGGAAGAAATTATAAGAATATGCTATGTTAAGTGAAGGCCTGAAAGATAATTTAAGCTAAGGAGAACATACGAAATATTAGACAGATCAATCTATCTTTTGAATATGAATCAATTCAATTTTTTTTCTAATTTAAGTCTAAATTCAACAATAAAGTTCCACTGCCCCGGTGACCAACAATTAAGATTCCGTTTGATTCTTCTTTAAACATATATATGATGAAACTGAAATTGAGGATTATATTTGGTTGGTAAAATAAATATAATTTCGTATATATTATCTATCACCCTAGTTTTTAAATGTACCAATATATATTTCAATTTAAATCAGCGACTATAAAAGGTGGAATTAAAAAAAATTGACACCTGCTGAAATGAAACGTTTTATTAGTATCGATATATCTTAATATAAAAAAGAAAAATTAACCAGATGAAATTTTCTGAAACTGTGTAACAATCTCTATTGAAACAACTAAAAAATAAAGTTTAAATATAATGCATTTCAACCAAATTTTGAACATAGGGTACTAGACAGGAAAATTGTTATGTGTACATTAACTAGCTTCGATCTGAAACCACAGACACACGAATAAAAAACATAACTTTAAAACTCACATAAGATATATAAATCATAACACGTATGTTGATATGCAACATCTTAATATAAATTCGGTTCAGCAGGTCTCTGATTTAAATTGACTCTAAAGAAATAGACACAAAAACATACTTGTCACATTGCTGCTTAATATTAACGTTTCAATAATGAAATTTAAAAAAAAATATTTCGTATCAAACATCAAAATCTGAACTTAGTGTTTCTGTTGATTGAATCAACAAACTGAATTTAGCAGTGTTGCCACAGGTTGGTGTTCCAATACCAGCGTCATATTCTGTCACGATTAACCAGTTAAATATTTAATGCCTATATGATAGTCGGATTATTAACTGTTTTATATTTAATAGGAAAATTTCTTCATTTATAATTTTATAATTATCAATTACCTAAACTTAGAAATACATTTTAAAATATGCTGTTTATTTATACCGTTTATTTGTATATTTTTTTCAAAATGGTGGAATCTTCCACGGGGGAAAGACCTCCTCAATCATGAGAGCCTAGGTAGACGCTTTGTTGAGACAACGAACGATCCAAGGGAGTTTGCCTAGTTCCAACAATGAATGGCCCTTGCGATCCTGAGAGGGAATGCCTTTAGCAACCTTTCAGCCGCAAAGGAGAGGTTTCAGGGCGTTCGAGTTCACACCTTTCGGGTTTTTCCAACCCCTCATTACGATTGTTGTAAGTTGCTTAAGGAATTTCCTCTTTTCTAAAAAAATTATTCTTCTTGTTTTTAACGGAAAAATAGTGTCTTTTTAAACAAACAAAAATTGCGCTTTATTGAATTGAAGCAATTGATTATAGAATATCATTAAATGTGCATAATGAAGATGATAGATATCATTGTCTGTAAATTTATCTTCATTTTTAAGGTGATAAATATGTCATCTCTCCAGTCTGCTTACTTTTTAACTTATCCTCATTCTATTCATCTCCTTTCTTCAAGCATCAAGTCTGATACTTGTCTGATGTCTGCTTGCTTCCTGTTTATTTGATTCATGTTTGCTTGTTTCTGTCTACTTATATTCTGTCTACACACCCTCTGCTTATTTCTTTCCTGTCTGCTTACTTCTTGTTTACTTAATTCCTGTCAATATACCTTTTGTTCTTTTGTTTTCTGGCTGCTTGGTTCCTATTTGCTGACTCCTGTCTGTTTACTTCCTGTCTATAACATCAGCCGATGTATGTTCGCCTTCCTGTAACATCGGACTATGTATGTTCGTCTTTTTTCAATTAGTATACTGTATACTCGCATCCTGTCTTCTTTTCTATTTCTAATTGTTCCATGTATCTTCGTCCCCTGTCTAATTACTTCCTGCCAACCAGTATCATGTTTAGTATTGTTCACTCTCCATTTTGGATTCACATGCTTATTTCTGAATTACAATTGTCTTTTTTCTAACTGTGATGTATGTGTATGAAACAAGGTTGCATGTGCTTAGATAAATTACTTACTTGAATGTTTATTTCAGTTTTATATATTTGCTCTGTTATATATATTTATATATATATATATATAATTTGGATGGGGACATCATATAGTTTAATCCTCTTTTTAATTATCAGACTCATCACGGTTCAAAATATTATAATATAAATATAATAAAGAATCAAAAGACAATAAGTAGTCTTTATCTCATGTATTTAAATTACGCCAACTTTACCCGAAATTAGGTTCTTTTATCTTAAATTTGAAATTATTCGATGTTTGCTTTGATGCCGTGAGTCTGACAGAAACTTTGTTGAATCAAGCTACTGTAGACATAGTACGTTTCTCAAATTATAAAGCCTTCCATAACTTACGTGTCGTTGGCAGTGTAAACAGTAAATTTGATTGTAGGAAAGTGGAATTTCAAAATTTATTTGAGAATATCTCTGAAACTATTTTTGTAGAGCTTACCACGTATTGGAAGAAATTTTTGTTTACTCAATATATAGAGTTTGACATGGAACTATTTCCCATATTGTATGTACTATATAATTAATAATCCCACATAACAAAAAGAACTGATTGTGTTTTAAAAAAAAAGGTGAACTATTAGTAACAAACATACCAATTGACTAGTCACTTTCCATTAATTCTTCATCACTGAATGAACTGGAATATCAAAAAAAAAATGTTATCTTGTCTCACATATGAACAACAAATTGCTTCACTTCACAACTGTCATCACTTAACCCAAAAAAAAAATTAACAATCTTAATACACTGAGTGAGAAAACATTTTCAATTCAACACACTTAGCTCGTATAATTACAAGAATGGTTGTAATTATAAGGAACATATAAGGAACATTATATAATATAACTTTATCAGTAAATATTTGGAGATTTTGGTTGATATAATTTACTATACATGGTTGGGAAATATTACGGTGATTATAGATGTTTATAGGATGTTTTGCACAAGGTTGATATTTATCGAATATTATCTATAATCACGTAAGATCTAGCCCCCTATAATGTCTGTCAACCATAATCTTCTATGACCCCACCATAATATTCTCCCAGGGCTTCTACACTGAGAATGAAAGATAAGCCAAACTATTACAAATGTGATTGTTGCTACTGCGATCATTTTTATTGAGAGAAAGATCGGTACGAAGCAATTCAATTCGTCGATAAGGGACCGTTAGAGTCGATTCCAAAGTTCAATGGCGCTATTGTTCTTCGGGTTGTTGTTTTCTCATTCTGAGAAATGGATTCTATCAGAAGCACTCAGATCAGAAATAATTTCACTATTTTACAATTATAGTACCACCTCTCTTTTAAATGTGGCTTTAAATACCGGAATAAAACGGAAAATAAAAACAACTCTCGTAAAGAAAATGGACCACATAAAACGTGAAAATAATTACTGATTTCCATAATTTTATCACGTCTACATTTTACGTGATCCTCAATTGGTTTGATTTATCATCTACAAACATTTAATAAAAAAACATTAGCTAAATATCTCCACTCAAAAGACAATGCAATGTATTTTCATAAGGAGTTCTAACAAAAGTTAAGATTATTAGGTTATCAGTTATTCAATTTAAAAATATCTGTGGAAAATAACTTGTATAATTGAATATAATACTCGATATAAACAATAAAAGTAAGATATCTTTAGGAGTGGAAGAGTTACTGTAATTTTAATAAAATTATTGATTACCTGAACTTTCTTATCGAAAATAATAATAATCTTGTTGAATAAGTCATAATTTCTTCCTTGCAACAGAATATGATTTAAATTCCTTGGATGATTAATTTACCCTCAACATAGAAAAGGTAATCTTGCCTCACAAGTTATTGACTTTTCATTCAAGAAAAAATCAGCGGAACAAATGTTTATTTGCCTTGAAATGGGAGAGTTTCTTCTTGCTGTCGCTTAAATAACAAAGTAAGGCTTTCAGAATAACACAAATGGTTTAACTGTCGAGTAAGGAAGGGAATCTTCTCCAACAATAATGGATTACTCAAATAGCCAAGAAATTTTTCCTGAATTATCAGAATGGAACCAATAGAATATGACGGTGTAATCCAGTAGGAGAATTAGTATGCAGTAGCAAATGTGTTTCGTGTTGTAGTTTAGAAAATATAAACAACAATTTTGTATTATGAAATATGACATAAATTTTGAATATTATCTAAGATCAGAAATTAAATCAGGGGTGGGCACATGTTGTATTTTTCAGTGCCGAGATATGAAATCACAGTGCCGTTACCATTTTCTTTTCGTTTTTTTAATTGCAGGGGATACTGAGGAATTAAAATAAGGTGGTCAATTTTATTGAGGTACGTGCAATCGTGCATATTTTGCACGCAAATATTGGTAGTACATTTATTATTTGAATTAAAAGGAATTATTAAATGACATATAATTATCCATTTCTGTTTTCATGTGATAAAAATTCACAATACAAACAAAAATAAGATATTTGGCGTTAGTAATAAAAACTTAATAACTAATTCATAAAATCACAGGATTAATGACAATGGCTACATAACTTATTAAAAAAGTGAATTAAAAATCATTACACAAATTCTTAACAGTGTAAGACTAATTGATCTAGATAAAAAAGAGTCGGAGGTGAATTTTTTAAACACCGGCAATAATTTTACAATAAACTAAAAATACCTTATTAACAGATAAAATTGAAGTATCAAGGTCATTACAAATATATTGTTCTTCAATTAGTTCACCAACCTCTTTTATATAATTTTCAAGCAGTCAGGGCTAAACTTTCTAAATTTTCTTTAGAAGGAAATGATAAAACATAGGTTAAATGAACAGTGATTTTTACAAGTTTAAAAGTATAAGTTTATTATAAGTGCTTAATATAGGACAATCCTCTACGATGCTCTGTAGACAACTGAACCTAGAGAGATTTACACATACTTTTATATAATGATAAACAGGAAACAATTAGGTATACAACATGAGTCGTAGCTAGAACCAGGAAATGTTATCATAAGACAATTTTGCTGAGTAACTAAAATACATTAGCTAAATACAACATATGCAAAATATAACCATTAAACAATAACTAAGTGTGATTAATACAACAGGAAATAAAGCAGCGTTTCCCTGGTGGGCACGAGTGCCGATCTGAGTGCAAAAATAGCACTGAGTGCTGCAATTGCCCACCCATGTTCTAAATAAAAGATTTATGTTGAAATTCTGATAATCTTCTCTTATCAATGTTCGAGTTTCCACAAAATGTGTATTTTCCTCAGTTACTATACGCCATATTTTAACAATTTAATAATTCATTAACAGCAAACCCATTTTGAATTTATTACCATGAGCTAGATAAAATGAACTATTAATTTGAATAACGTACAGATTAAATGTATGTGTATGTACAAAATTGAAAAAAAATATCTTGCCTGTAAAACATATGTACCGCACAATTTAATCCTTAAACGCCCATAGTACTAGGAGGCCTGGTCTGGATTGAAATATTGATGCAAAATTTAAAAACTAATTGACTTGAGTCTTTGTTATCTCGTAACTGAAAATTAAATGGATTATGACTAGAGCTAGGACATTGGGGCACTTAAAAAAGAGCAGTAGTAGCGGTCAAAACGAGCACTTGTAGCGCTATAAATGTGCAGTAGGAGCGATAGAAAAGAGCATTTGGGGCACTTATCGGGGCATTTGGGGCACTTATCGGATCATTTGATGCACTTATCAGTGCATTTGGGAACAGTTATTGGTGCATTTAAGGCAGTTTTTTGAGTGTTTCATGCACCGAAAGAAAAAGCGTGTTACTTATCAATGTAAGAATTTTAACGAGGTTTTGTTTTTTGAAGAGTTTCTGGATGAAATATACACAAGAATTTTCTTTAATTTGTATCGATAAATAAATCATTTTGAAAAATCATTATGTAAATATGTAAGGCTCAAAAGTATTGTGCAATACTTGAAAAAACATAAGAAAAGGAACAATAAATGTTGAAACCAAAACGAACGTATGCAGTACATATAATAATTGGAATCTATATCGAGTCTATAATGTTACAGAAAATTCTAGCATCACATGTTGTTGAAGTTTTGTAAGAATGTGAAAGTTAACCCATATTAACAAGATAAAACCATTACTTCTTTAACATTTTTTTGACCCTTCATCGCCTATCTGAGACCAAATATTTCAATAACAAGAATAATCTCTACTTCCGTGGAAGTAACAAGGGCACTAGCATAGCGGGAAACATCTTAGGGAGTTTATTCGGGAAAGATTTCAGTCTGTTTTCTTCACTACGCCTTGCAAAACATTCAACCCAGTATTTACTTAAACAAACAAATGTACGAAAAAATAAGGTAGGTAAAATAAAACAAAGATATTTGTAACTAAATAGATATGAATTAAGTGAAAATCTAGGGTTGCTATTAGAATAGTTACACCTCTCTTTAATTTTTATAGAACTTTTCTAATCAAAGAAAATGCATAAGAAAAGGGTAACAAAATTAAATCATTAAAAAAACTGAAGAACAATACATTAACTCATTAAGTGAATATATTCAAATTAATCAATGCATGACTAGATTGATGGTAGACATAGAATATATATGTTAATCCATATAATTTAAAGATGTCATTGTAAGAGCTACATGGCCCTTATACAGGGTGGGGCGTAAGTTTGGAAGCAAATGAAAGTGCATATTATAATCCAACGAAAAATATACTTAATAATTTACAGTTATGTATTATTACATAAGGGTTTTAAGAATTCAAAAATCATAAATTTATTCAAAATGTCCCCCCTTGTTTCTAATAACAGCCTCAAATCTCCTCCGAACTCCTCCTACTGCGGCACGCAACTGTTCTTGTGAAATTTCCTTCCAAGATCTCTGGAGCGAACGCTTTAAATCATCCACTCTGCGATGGAATTTACCACAGGCCTTTGATTCAAGAATGGACCATACCGAAAAATCTATAGGATTAACTTCTGGGGAGCAGGGAGGCCACATTTCTTTGGACCAAAACCGTGGAAGATGGTCATGGCACCAGTTTTGAGTGACATTTGCAGTATGTGAAGTCGCGCCGTCTTGCTGAAATGTCCATAGAGTGTCATTACCGAAGTGATCCTTAGCTGACTCCAACATTGGCGTCAAATTATTCTCAATATAACATTAGCATTGATTTTGGCGCCTTGTTCCACAAAAATTAAAGGAGATCTCCAAGTATCTGAAACGGCGGCCCAGACCATTACTGAAGCAGGCTTCATAGTTCTGTGGACAGTTTTTTGGTTGTATGGGATGCCTTTTGCACTTTTACCAATTATTCTGTCATTCCTCCGGTTGTGAGCCATTTCCACTGTGAACATTTTTTCGTCAGACCAAACAATTTCACCAGCCGTGCCAGACTTCAATTCTCTCAGAAGTGCTTTGCTTCTCTCCAATCTCTTTTTCTTTACAGCTTCTGACAGAGTCTGTCTCTTTTGGAGGGTGAAAGAGGACATCTTTAGGTCTTCTTTGACAACTCTTCTCATTGTTCTGGGACTCACATTAGCTGTTTTGGCTAACAATCGTATTGACCTTTTCGGGTTCCTCCTGATCTTCTCTCGGTCATATTTTATCAGTTGTTTGGTGCGTTGTGAGCGTGGTCTACCACTTCTTGGACGATCAGTCAAGTCTCCTCTCTCATTTAAACGCTTCACACACTTCCAAACAGTCGATCTCGCTATTGAGAGAGTCTTTGAAATGACTGAATCTGACTTTCCGGCACGGTGTAGAGCAATAATGGCTTCTCTTTTGTCTGACATTTTTGAATTGACTAAATTTTTGTAAAAAATAACACTGCCACATCATAATGTAGTGTCTCTACTATAGTTCAAACCCTATCACCTACTTAGGAACTTATTTTTGAGAATTATATTGATGTTTGAAAAATTGCTTCCAAACTTACGCCCCACCCTGTAGAACGGATATTTTTTGCCCGAGCTTTACGAGCTCTACCTGTAATATGATTTCTCTTCAACATTTGAAATTAGTTAACTATCAAAAAATAAATACGGATACAATTTCTTTGACTGTACCTAGGCAATAAGACACAAACACATACCCTGGTATTTCACTGAAGCTATCTCTCTATCAATATCAAATTCGTATTTTAATCTATTTTTAGTTTAAGTATATTTATACGAACTAATTATTGGTAATATGAAGGATGGGGAAAGAAATGTATGAATTATTAATGTTACCTAAATAAACAGTCTCAGCAATCACTGGTAGATAACTATGTGAAATTAGTTCGATCATTCACGTTTAAGCTCTATGAACCATTAAATACACTTAAAAGTGCAGTTGTCCACCCGGTAAGAATGATAGTTATTTGACATTACTCAATCTTGGTGCGCAATAAAAGTCAACCAGAGTACATATGGAGCATTTTGGGGCGTTTTGAGCATTTTGGGGCGTTTATAGCGTTTGGAGCATTATGAGCGCTAGTGGCATTTAACATATAAATGCCCCAATGTCCGAGCCTTAATTATGACATACTTATGTATCGTATAAATAATGCAACAAGTATTGAAATATTTAGTTTCATAGCATTTTCGATCAGGTCTGACTAAGTGAAGTGCAGCCGCGGATGTGTCACATTTTGGATCACGTCAGAAAAATCACTTATAGGAATATTTGGAATTTTTTGTGTGCATAGAAATGTGACGCAACAGCACGTGTATTCAATAAAAGCTGTAGTTTTCCACATAGTAATAAAATGTTATAAAACTAAATAAAAACAGGTTGCATTATTTCTATTGGTTTCACATAAATAGGTCTTATAGAATTAAATGTCATATTTCAAGAAACTCAAGTCAAGCTTTTAAATTTAAAGTATAAATGTATATTGGGATGGCTCGAAAACTAAAAATTTTGAAATCACATTTCAAATCAAAGTTTCGAAATGATTTAAAAATTCTCTGTGCCCCACCAAGTTTCATGTCATACGGTTAAATAATTTTTGAGTTATAAATGACCTTGAACTTCGAACGGGTAGCTACCAAAATTCTAACAGCAACTTCCTGATCATTGATTGATCGTTCCATTAAATATTAGGCAATTTGGTTCAATACTTTGAGTTATTCGAATAACAAGATGATGAAAAATAAATGCCGTCTAAAATATAACTTTCCACTTTCTGCGAAGGTAATAAATATAGTAGTCACAATTGAGACGTTTAGTGTACGTGACGTCATCAAAGTAACTTCTAAAATCATGTACGGCAATCGAAACGTGTTAAATTAAAAAAAAAGTATAATTATGACAATATTCAACTGTTATAAACATAAACAAACCTTGATTTTTCAGTGGAAAACACAACGATTTCTAGAGTCTTCTACAAATAAATTTGGAAAAAACGGAGAACTAAAATTTGAATGGTGATATTTATCTTAGAGCAAAGCTCTAGCTAATGATGACCCCACCCCCATTGCAATAAATCCCACGGTCAAATACCCCTGGACGAAAAATGTAAGTATATAATCTCCACAGCAAAATAAAAAGGACCAAAAACCAATCACATTAAACATCAAACATTTCAAAATAAAATAAGACAAAGATTTAGTTTTTGAATTTATCGAACAGTATTCATTGATATATTCAGTAACAAAAGTTTAATGCTAATTCATTGATTGCTCGTTAGTTACTGATGTTCTTCTGATAAACTAATAGGCTTTTAAGATAAATTGATGTGATTTGAATGCCATCTGGTGGTGTAATATTAAAGGTTTTGCCTTATAATAATATATCTATTCTGGTACTAATATTACTTTTATATGAAAAAAATTCTTGGTATTAAGCGAGAAAACTTAAACTTACATCCTAAGAATTTTTAATACATTATAAAATTTAGAATGTGGAGCACTTTGGTGAAATACCCTTGTATCTATTAAATTTTCATATTCTTTCACTGAGGTGAAAGCTGTTTGACTCATATTTATTATTCCCACTTGTTACGAATAGTATTGGGCAATGATAGTAAAAAAATTAATTCACAATAACTCACCAAAAAGAAAGAATTGAAAGCTTCCAACTATTGGTGCTTCAAACAGAATATTTGAATGGAACTAGTTTTAGAGGCAGAGCAAAAAAAAATAAGTTTCATAAGAGTTAGCCAGGACCGTGAATAATCCTGACGTACTCCTTTGTACTGCATAAATTAAACGTAACTTGTTTTGTAACTGTTCGTAAATTGATAGTAAAATAGAAGACTGAAACAAGTAAAAACTTTAATTTGGGTATAAAGATATACACTGCCTAGAGATTAACGGTTAAATTCCCATGATAAATGTTTTGGCCAAATCAAATGTCAGAGGTACATAGAATGACGTACAAAAAACTATTCACTACAGCGGTATTCAATTCGGTATGATCTTGAACACTTCAATAAGATGGTGAGGAGCTAAGCTTTTGCTCATTTTAGGAAGAGGAATTAGTTTTCCCATTCAGAGTGTGATTGTAGCATCTTGAATGCTGAAAAACTGTAATCATTCCAATGACAATTAGATAAAATTTAATATCACACATATGAAAGATATGAAAAGCTTCAAATGGTCAAAAAGCTGGTGAAGAATGCATTATAATATATCAAAATATGTGATCATCAGAATTATTTAAACTTTCAGGAAAAAAAAAGAAAAAAATCTATTGCTTCCCATTCTTTGGTTTCTGTTCCATTAAGACTGAAACGTGACGCGACTGAAGAATTTTATTCTCGCAAAAATAAAAGGTGAAGGGAGGAAAATGCCATGTAGATTAGAATGAAACAAATTATTAGAGAGCTTTCATTTCTGTTAGTTGAGACTTCATACATCCTGGCATCAACATTTAACATCATTAGTCTAATGTAAGAAAGATTGAAATACTCGCTTTAGAATTGTTCTATAATTTTTATCTATAATTTAATATAGTTTCATAATTGTCCAAATATCACATAAGTCCACTGGACAATGATTAGTCGATTCAGTTCTTATATTTTACGTTCATTGGTGTCAGGTTCACTGTACTACTTAAATAATTTAGGGAAACTCAAATTCCAAGGATGATTAAAAATATATTAATTAAATTCAAAAAATAGTTATTCAGACATAAAGAAGTAACAGAACTAAACTAAATTTAGGGTTTCCAATAACTTAGATAATGTCTATCCAAAGAACAGTTGCTGACCGTTAATTAGGGTAACTGGCCTAATTTCTTACGGACAATATTTGAAGAACATCGAATGTTATTGGGACATCCAATTAGACTAGTTTTAGAGGCACTTGTGAATCAACTTATGCAATGGATCAAGTCAAAAGTAGGTATTAGTCGATTCAGACGATATTGTATTTTTAAGCCAATAGAAAGGGTCCACAAAGTCCGTAACCTCAGGTTCTAGGAGGCGGACACCTGGAAGAGAAACATGGCCCCGCATTAATTCAAGGATTCACACAATTTTACAAAACAAAATAGACCTAGTCATTTTAAAGATATAAACATTGAACTTTTTCTCCATTACCTACTTAATAAACTTATCTATCAACAAAAAAAAAAAAAACTACTGACCTGGTAGCAAATAAGATAAACCAATGATCAAACATTCTTTACATTAGCGGGTTTTTATAAAATCTGGGCATTTTCCCTTCTGATAATTTATTTCTTTAGAGTCTGTAGCTAAACTACAAAAATGTGAAAATACCTGCAACACACACTTTGAGATTAACACAAATTAAATGTTTTCTAGAACCACACACAGTAACCACCGTTCAATTTCACTACTGAATTAATTATAAACTCCATCTATTCTAAGCGATCTTACACTAAACTATGGTTCCAACAATCTACTTAAATTTTGAACGTCTAATTTTATTGTCAGAAAAAAAAAAATGAGAAGAACTATAATAATGAAGAAATATAATAATAAAGAGCAAGTAGCGAACGAGATTACTGAACAATATATACATAATAATTTTAGTAATAATGGTGGTCCATACAATTGGACATGTGAGTTACGTCTATTTTAATCAGTTTAAAGTGACGTAACATTTTGGAAGCCATTTCGACCATAGACAAAATTTTAGCTTCAAATATAATTTTTTTATTAAATAATACTGATATTTATGAAATGTCATACTACTTTTCAGTTGACATTTCAATGAAATTCCCGAGCTTTTTTCGTAAATAATTATCAGAAGTGGTAGTATGACCGCAAACTATTTGATTCATCTGAAGAAGGACCTTCTATGGAGTTGAACTATTTAGGTAAACAGGGATTACATTTTTCAGAAGAAAAGAAGTTTAAAAACATTCGAATAATGAACGGTTTTAAGATTTTATTAGATTCAACCCTTTATGCCATTAGATGATATAATGATGTCCCTTTTCAAAAGATGTATTTCGACCAAAATTTCGATGAATGACCGAATAAACACATATATATGCTATCATTTATTAGAACCAATGTATACACTTACATTATAATATTTAATCACAATAGTTATTGTGCTTGTAAATACGGTATCTGGAACAGTGTACGGACAATTGCCATGCGGACAACTGCCATGCGGACAACTGCCATGCAGATAACTGCCATGCGACAAACTGCCATGCGGACAACTACCATGCGACAAACTGCCATGCAACAAATTGCCATGCAGAAAACTGGCATGCGGTTAACTGCCATGCGAAAAACTACCATGCTGACAACTGCCATGCGACAAACGGCCATGCGGACAACTGCCATGCGACAAACGGCCAGACAACTGGCATTCAATATATTATAATTTTATTTTGGGTGATTTGCAATGCGCTAGTAAACTTACCCTTTACCCTTTCTTGGAATTAATTTGATTTGAAGTATATTATTGTTTTAATTAACCTGAAAATTAAGTATAATAATATTATTCGTATAGTCCGAAATTGTGCAGGGATAAGTATAAAAATCAATATTGACTGTAGATTTATAATTTAAAGTTGATGTATACTAAATTTATATATTTATTAAATCATATTATTTCACATTCAACCCATTAAGCCCCTTAAGCAATCAATGTTTGACAAAAATGTTACAATCTATAGATGCAACACTTTCTTTTCAAACATTTCAAAATACAAAGAATAATACAAACACGAGCTTTACAAGTTAAAATTTCAAGTGAGTGTGATTTTGCCTTTTATTATTTAATAATTTTACATCGGGTTAAGGGGACCGTCCCCAGATCTGGGATACATTTTTATTAATGAAGTTATGGTTCTGAAACTTAATACGATAGAAAAAAAGTTATTCAAAAATTCGAACGAATTTCAAACTGATTTTCAAACATGGACCTCTAATACAGTTTTGAAGCTACCTAAGCAAACATGTCCGAATCTATTCGATATCGGGTTGTGTCTAATTCGTTGCGCTGGTAGTGCATCCCGGTAATAGATATGGAATAAACCTAAATTAGATTTCTAATTGAATGTATCTAAATTATTTGACTGTTTAGAAATCTAACTTGTTTCTACCATCAGTATCCAAAAATCTTCACTCTAGTCCGTATCGTTCATTTTCTAATCAGAAATCGTTTAATGCATATCGAAACAACACCAGTAAATAGATATCTTTTATATTATTGAATTCTGTTCTAGAATAGATATCTAAAATTTCGTATAATTTATGATCCATTCCGATATCTACCTAAATGAATCGAAACAACACCAGTAAATAGATATATATTATATTACGGAATTCCGTTTTAGAATAGATACCTAAAATTTCTTTCAATTTATGATTAGAATAGTGTTGCATCGCCAACTGAATTATAATGTATTTGAAAGATCAGATTTTTCTTTATCGCTACTATTTAGAAAAAATAAGTGAAATATCATTTAGAAAGAGTACTGAATATTGTATATCGGTATCAATATAAATATAGGTATCAGTTAATAAATATTTTTAATTTAGATGTATGTGCATTTGATATCGATATGGTGTCTATTGCATTAGTAAAACGCTTTCGTTTATACATCTTTTTTATTTATTTGAGTGTTGCATCTCTAATCTAAATATGTATCTGAACGATGCGATGTCTCTTTTGGGTTACTATTTTAGAAATAAAAATGAAGATTCAATGCGTCATTTAGAAAGAGTTCTGACACAGTGTAATGGTATCAACAATCCATCGAAACAGTTTCCAAATATCTTTAAATTAGATACGATTTTTTGTATCGCATTTGGTGTCTATTCCATTACTAAAACGCTTTCGTTTATATATCTTTTTCATTTATTTGAGTGTTGCATTGCTAATCTAAAAATGAATCTAAACGATGCGATGTCTCTTTTGGTTACTATTTTAGAAATGAAAAATGAAGATTCTATGCGTCATTAGAAAAGTGTTCTGACACAGTGTAATGGTATCAACAATCCATCGAAACAGTTTCCAAATATCTTCAAATTAGATACGATTTTTGTATCGCATTTGGTGTCTATTCCATTACTAAAACGCTTTCGTTTATATCACTTTTTTATTTATTTGAGTGTTGCATCGCTAATCTGAAAATGTATCTGAACGATGCAGAGGGATCGATTAGTTTCTTTTTTCTACATCGAAAGTGTAGAGCACGTTGTATCGTTTAGAAATATAGTTGACAAGACTATGTTTGCTGGGATGTTTATATTTTAATGCTTTTGATTCATTCACTTTCATCACACAACTTTCATCTTTACGATAAGCTAGTCGTGTGCTCAAAACTTTTTATTAATTCGAGCTCTTAGAAAATGAAATTTTCAAGAAGTTACAATTATATAAATTCTTGGCATACACCTATATATCTCTACTTCGCTATTATTACCATTTGTAATAAGACTGAGTTGTGATTTTGAAAATAAAAGCGGGGCCTACCAGTACAGTCAGGCCCCGCTTTAATTACCAAATCATGACTCAGTGTATTTATCAAACTGTAATTAAAGCTTGGAAATGTAACTAGGAATATATTTTTATTTGCCCGAAAAGTATTTCATACTTACATAAGGGCTTGAACTCGTTAATTTATTTCGTAATATGCTTTTCCTTGTATTTTTTTTTATTGTTCAATAAAATGTTTCAATAATTGTCACTCCTTGATTATGCATCTCATTTGGTCATTTTCTATGAGTTATAATGAAAGAAAATTGGTTTTTGCGTTACAATTCTATGTAAGTCTATTATTAAACAGTGTTTCAGTGTTTGTGACTGTGATGAAAGTTTAAGGTTGTGAATTTATGAAAGGTTTTAAAAACCATCCATAGATAACTCTCAATCAGTATAGGTTAGTAATAAATAGATAGCTACTTGGATTTCTATTATTATTGTGTTACATTGAACAAACAGACATTTTATGCTCTATGAAATATTTTAAGTAGTAGAGTACTAAGATTCAAGATATTGGTTGGTTCTACAATTTCTGACACGTCAGAAAAGAAAATATTATAATTATCATTTAACTTCTATTCTAATTGGTATCATGGATACCGATTGAAAATAAAAGTTAAATACAGTTAATTGAACGGGACATGGTAAATTTTTGAACCAATTGCTTCTAATAACCTTGATGCCTGAAATAATCACGAAAAACTTGTCTCCGTTTTCTATGTCTACGAACGGTAATCATTTCGAGATACATCTCAAAATAAATACCACTTTTAATAAAGCTTAGGCCTGAGTGTATATAAACATTTTTTTATTCAAATGTATCCAGATTGGCAGAGTGATGGCGATCCAGAGCCCAGAACTGCATGGCCATGGTTCGATACCCAGACACATCACTTCATTTCTCCCCATTTATTTGTATGTATAACATTAATAAAATTGATATGCCCCAGAATTTCTCCCCATTTATTTGTATGTATAACATAAATAAAATTGATATGCCCCTATGTATATAAGTAGATGAAGGTACGAAATACAGTTCGATATTTCAACTTTCTTCGGAAAATGTATTTTCAATATATATACATATTTCACATCGAAATTGCTGTCTATTTCGTTACTAAATCGCTTTCGTTTCTATGCGTCATTTAGGAAGAGTATTGATACAGTATTATGGTATCAACAATCCATCGAAACAGTTTCCAAATATCTTCAATTCAGATATGTTTTAATATCGCATTTGGTGTCTTTTCCATTACTAAAAGGATTTCGTTTATATCTCTTTTTTATTAATTTGAGTGTTACATCGCTATTCTAAAAATGTATCTAAACGATGCAGAGGGATTTATTTATTTCTTTTTTCTACATCGAAAGTGTAGAGCACACGTTGTATCGTTTAGAAATATAATTGACACGACTATGTTTGCTGGGACAGCTTTGCGGTTTTTTCATTCGTATCCCCATACCATTCTCTACAAAACGATTTCGAATTTCTTCGAAAAAATTCTAAAATTTCAAACAAATTTTTTTTAAATTTATATTTCGAAAAAAAAAATCGAAATTCAAAAATCGCTTCAGCCAATTTGTCGAGAATAACCAGGATAATCGAATGAAAAAGCTCGCAAACTCGTAGCTTCAAAACGGTATTAGAGGTCCACGTTTGAATTCCAAAATATGTAGCTATTTTGAAGTGCATCAAAATGGTATTCTGATACCGACCATGTTTTTTGAAAAAAAAATGAAGCTACAGTTCTGGAACTTCGCATCCATATACAAAATTGAATTCTCTATCGTTTTTATTCAGAGCTTTTTTTCGATTAGACCCATAGAAAACGAGTCATTCATTACTTTGTTTCCAGCTTCCACAATCAAAAATCCATGCATTACATGTCTTATAAATATTTGAAAAGTGTCAAAGCATCTGAATAATTATTACTGATATATGTTTTATTAAATTTGCTATCATACAAATAAACAAATCCAAATTATAATTAACTCATATATGTCCATTGCTCAGTGCTGTGTGAAGGCAACTCTTGAATAACAAGATTCAAATTCAGACTCACTGAAAGTTTTAAAATGGAAAAAAAAGTTTTTTTCTATTCTTTGTATTCTGAAATGTTTCAAAATAAAGTTTTGCATCTATAGAGGGTACCATTTGTCCACTCTTTGATTATTTAAGGATTTAAATGTGAAAGCAAATGATTGTAAGAAAGAGAGAAATTTAGTATTACAGAAATATTAATTTTTATGCTTCTTCATTAACAATTTCAGACTATACAATTAACATTTTTTATACTAAAATTTCAGGTTAAAATAATATTATACCTCACATCAAATTAATTTCAAGAAGGGTTAAGTTTACAAGTGCATTACAATTCACCCAAAATAAAATTATACTATATTGCATGACAGATGTCCGCAATTGCATGGTACTTTGTCGCATGGCAGTTGTCCGCTATGGCAGTTGACCGCATGACGGTAGTCTGCATGACAGTTGTCCTAGAGCGATCTGGAACATACTGCTACTGTATCTGGAACATACTGACTGGCATGTGTTTCACAGTCCTGCACATTAATTTTGAATGAAGACCCTTGAAATTGCTCAGCATGAAAATATCAAAAGACCTCTTTGATATGGATGAATTATGAGAAAATAAGTAATTATAAGTATCATACTTACTTTTTTCCAAAACTTTTAATTTGGCAATTTAATATTATGATAAATAATAATTCTTAAACAAGAAAGGAAGTGATACGCATTTAGCTATATTATATATTGATTTGATCCACATTTACAATGAACTGAGTGAGTTTTATATTGCTATAAAATAAACTATTTTGTAATGGAGCAGTATGGGGGTCAGCGACGAAAGCCTGAACTGCCGTCCCTCTGACCATCGCCTGAAATAAATACAGAAATGGTAAGATTTTATTGATAATACATATAAATAGTAACTGGGTGGCAATGCAACTATTTTAAATATGAACGGAAATTAAATCAGAGAAATTAAACCTATGAAATTTATATAGAAATAGACATTATGGAATCAAACTGTAATAGGGAATAAGTAATTAGGGATTAAGTAATTAGGGATTAAGTAATTAGGGATTAAGTAATTAGGGATTAAGTAATTAGGGATTAAGTAATTAGGGATTAAGTAATTAGGGATTAAGTAATTAGGGATTAAGTAATTAGGGATTAAGTAATTAGGGATCAAGTAATTAGGGATCAAGTAATTAGGGATCAAGTAATTAGGGATCAAGTAATTAGGGATCAAGTAATTAGGGATCAAGTAATTAGGGATCAAGTAATTAGGGATCAAGTAATTAGGGATCAAGTAATTAGGGATCAAGTAATTAGGGATCAAGTAATTAGGGATCAAGTAATTAGGGATCAAGTAATTAGGGATCAAGTAATTAGGGATCAAGTAATTAGGGATCAAGTAATTAGGGATCAAGTAATTAGGGATCAAGTAATTAGGGATCAAGTAATTAGGGATCAAGTAATTAGGGATCAAGTAATTAGGGATCAAGTAATTAGGGATCAAGTAATTAGGGATCAAGTAATTAGGGATCAAGTAATTAGGGATCAAGTAATTAGGGATCAAGTAATTAGGGATCAAGTAATTAGGGATCAAGTAATTAGGGATCAAGTAATTAGGGATCAAGTAATTAGGGATCAAGTAATTAGGGATCAAGTAATTAGGGATCAAGTAATTAGGGATCAAGTAATTAGGGATCAAGTAATTAGGGATCAAGTAATTAGGGATCAAGTAATTAGGGATCAAGTAATTAGGGATCAAGTAATTAGGGATCAAGTAATTAGGGATTAAGTAATTAGGGATTAAGTAATTAGGGATTAAGTAATTAGGGATTAAGTAATTAGGGATTAAATAATTAGGGATTAAATAATTAAGGATTAAATAATTAAGGATTAAATAATTAGGGATTAAATAATTAAGGATTAAATAATTAAGGATTAAATAATTAAGGATTAAATAATTAGGGATTAAATAATTAGGGATTAAATAATTAAGGATTAAATAATTAGGGATTAAATAATTAGGGATTAAGTAATTAGGGATTAAGTAATTAGATTTTAAGTAATTAGATTTTAAGTAATTAGGGATTAAGTAATTAGGGATTAAGTAATTAGGGATTAAGTAATTAGGGATTAAGTAATTAGGGATTAAGTAATTAGGGATTAAGTAATTAGGGATTAAGTAATTAGGGATTAAGTAATTAGGGATTAAGTAATTAGGGATTAAGTAATTAGGGATTAAGTAATTAGGGAATAAGTAATTAGGGAATAAGTAATTAGGGAATAAGTAATTAGTGAATACTGGCAGGTTATTTTAAGTTAAGGATTGCAGAGAAAGGAGTGATTAGTTACTTATACAATATAAATTGTATAACTACACTATACTAGACCAATAGATTGGAAGCATCATTCTACATACCGTGTACAGTGGATTTGGGCCTGTATGGATAGGGATCTCGCCAGAATTTGCCAGTCGTCTAACAGGTAAGGAGGGCTTAGCAGTCCATCATAGCTCGGTGTTCACCGCCGCTATTAAAGTCATTTGTAGCTGCATGCATTGACGGTTCAAATGAATCTTGATTAATTTTAGTAGTACCTCTAGAATAATACTACTGGTTCATAGAGAAAGATGAACCTTTTCACTTCACTGGCACGAAGGTACTTACCATTTTATTTAGCAGTTTTGTTTGTAGGAACGTTACGGTTTACAGTGAGCGTTCTGTCATAGTTCTGCTTGACTCCTTACTAACAGATCCAAAACATTACTATCAGAATTTTTCATGCTTTAGGACCGCTGATTTATCATGCATCACCTGTTGACGTTAGCTGCTACTAGCTGCAAAAACTCTCAAAGGGAAAATTATTGATAATTTACTGGCTATAGAACAATACCTCAAAATATTGGTCCAGATTAAATCACACCATACACTGCAAATCATTGACCTGCCAGCAACTTCACAGATTCATTTTAATATTATTATGTAAACATAATAATATTTGATACTCCGCGGGGGAGATTCACATTCATCAAAAAACACTGCTTAATATACAAATGAATGTGAATAATTAAACAAGAAAATTTATCATTCATACACTCAATACAAATTTTCATATGAATTATGAAATAAACTTTATTTTATTTCAATTAACAAATTAGTGTATATAAATTTAAACAATTGAACAAAGGAAATATAAATTATATACAAATAATAATTAGTAAAGAAACTCAAACGCAACATAGGTAAAAGTAAACTCAAATAAAACATAAGAAAAGCAAACTCAATTAACACATTAGTAGAAAAGAACATATTTACAAAATTTTACATTGACTCTATTCTAAATAGAATACTCTGCTAAGGCGGATATCTTCTTCCTTGCATCCACTGCACATTTCCGTTTAGGGCGAGGTTCAACTCTGACGGATTTAGCTTCACAGTTTGAATCATCTTAATCACTTTCCTCGATATTGACCTCTACAGTTTCATCTGTTGACAGCAGCAATATTAACGAAGTAGAATGACGAAATACCTCTTCACCAGTACCGCCCTTCAAAATGATTGCCGATGTTACCTCTCCCAAACTGTTTACATTAGTCTTCCTTACTATGCCCATTGGATAATTACACTACTTAGTGTACGGCTCTACTAAGAGAACTATATCTTCCACAGAAAATTTTTTGTGGTAAGCGGGCTTATATCTGTCATGCTTGTCAGTCGCCTGGTTGATTAGATTAACTAAAAATTCGCCATAATAAACATCCCGTAACTTTTCATTTGACGACTTCAAGTTTGAAAAAATTTCCCTATAAAAGTCCTTTTCGCAATGAAACCCAGGATCCGCAATATTATTTGGATACATTTGAGGGATTATGTCCATAGTTATCAATTCTCTACCGTATAATAACATTTCAGGAGTTATTGCCGTTGGTACTTCTCCCTCTTGAACAGAATCTCTGAGAATATCCTTGAAGGCAATAGGACGGCGATTGATGATATGAACAGTTTTACTTATCAGCAATTGAAAGTCCGTATAATTCAAAATTCTCTTACCAACTGATTTATTAATCAGATTCTTAGTTTGCTTGACGACACATTCAACTAGACTCCAGAGACTACTATTTCCCTTTGCGTACTGATCAAAGGTCAATTGAGAGATTCCGTTTTTCTGTAAGAAATCAAAACATTCAGAATCATAAAGGAAATTCTTTACAATACGACTACCCGAGACTATTTGACTTCCTAAGTCTGAAAGACAAACGTGAAATAGTCCAAAATTGTAAACATGAACTTGTAAGCATCTCAGAAATTCAGGAGTATCAGCACCTAAGCATATTTGAAGAGATACTGCTCTTGACCACATACAAGTAATTATTTATAGCCATATCTTCCTTCCTTTCCCTTCCATACTAATAATCATAGGTCCAATATAATCTATAAATATAGAAGAGAAAGGTACCTTAGTGGGATCAGATCTGAAACTACGATAGTCATTTTGATTCAATTTTATGAGTCTTTCATTGACCTTCCTACAGGTTACACAACCTTTGAGAATTCTCCTTACCACTGAAAATCCTCTCAACACCCAAAACTTTTTACGTACTTCGCGTAAGACCGTGTATATTCCAGAATGTGAAAACTGCAAATGAATATCTAAAATGATCAGTTTCACCAAAGGAGAACTGTGAGAGAGTAAAATGGGATGATATGTACCAAATTAACTCTTCATGCGAATGATTCCTAACTCATCCATATACAGATTAAGTTGAAATACTAAATTAGGTGCATCTTTGATAGGAGTATCTCTCTTACTGAAGAATCCAACTACATCGGGAAAAGATTCTAATTGATCAAACCTAATGAGCAAAGAGACTGCTGTATCATAGCTAGAATCCTCCGAAGGAACATCTTTACCGATTCTTAATTTAAGTTTCCGAATAAATAACAATACCTTTGTATAAGTTAACAGAAGTTTACGGAAAGAAGAGAATCTATCAATCGGAATTAAGGGTTCAATATGAGTACTCACCTCACCTGAAAAAACATTAGAAGACAAAATTCCAGGTGAACCACTGTCAGGAGATTGTTCGTAAATAAGGTTAGGTACAGTTACCTCAATATCTGGCTGAGATTTCATTTCCTTTAAGAACATCGGACCGTCATAGTAACTAGTACTTTTTAACCTATTGTAACTAGTAGGTCTTGAAACATAATCAGCAGGGTTTTATTTGCCTTCTACATAGCGGAAAGTGATAGGTTTAGTGTTACACAATTCTTCTAATCTTCTCAGTCTGTTGAGGACAAATGTACTAAGTTTCTGCATTTTTTCATAACTAACAAAGTAGCTTTTTATCCAAGCTAGACTAACCATACTGTCTGTATATACAGATAAATCTGAAATATTAATAGGAACGTCATTTTTGTCATGATGCAATTCCCTGAACAGATCAATTAGCACCTCGGCAGCCATAATTGCACCCTGACATTCTAGACTAGGAATAGACTTCTTAGAAAGCTTGCTATTTACTAATTTGTTCTTAGCCAATAGGAAAGAAACATCTCCCGTTACACCATTGAAAAGATAAACAACAATGCCATAGATGGAAGATGAAGCATCTGAAAAGGCGATCAAAGAATAAGTATCCTCTCTTGACCCAACGAACCTTCTAAGTTCGATGGTAGGGGTCTTATTTGCTTCTCTACAAATACATGCCCATTCACTTAGACACTTGGAACCCAATACTGTATCCCAATTCAACGATTTATCATATTGAAGCTTCTGTAGAAATAATCTCGCTCTATTCAGCATTGGTATATATACATGGAACAAATCATATACAGAATTTAGAGTTGACAAAATTTTCCTCTTAGTATTAGCAGAGGGGTCGAGAACAATTTTCTGGGGGCTCAGAGTGTCAGTCTCTCTGTTCCACAGCATCCCAAAGAACTTTACAACGACATCAGTATTGACATTTTCCGCAGTACTAGTATCTATAATATTCTGTAGTCCCAAATCGTTAGTGGCATACTGCTGTAATTCAAATTTGTACGATTCAAATATTTTAGGCAGCATACTGTAACGATCTTTCAATTCAGTGATAGAGTTAGCTGAAATTAAACCATTATCCATGTAAATGTTATTGTAAATCATCTTCTTAAGTTGAATCAATAATTCATCATCATTCTCTGTATCAATTATCAACATTTTATACAAGGACATCATCAATACAGAAGGAGTCGGACGTAAACCAAAACTAAGCATTAAATTCCTATAAGCAATGAGAGTATAATCTCCCTTTTCAACATCTCTGAACCATAAAAACATCAATCTGTTCCTATCACATTCCCTCAATCCAACATTAAGGAAAGCCTTTTTAATATCAAATATCAAAATGAACAAATCAAATCTAGATAATATAATGGATGTTAACAGTTTAGAGTTTAACGCTGGGCCAGGAAGAAGAGCATGGTTATGACTCACCTCATTAGGCTTATACTGGTTCTTCTCACATAGGTTTGACAAAAATACAACTCTAACTTTAGTAGCTTCTCTGTTCAAATTAAACACTCCCATGTGAGGAAGGAAGCTACAGTCAGGATGGTCAGACATAAATTCATAAACATCTGAAACCCTTTCTATAATACCTAAAGCCTCTTGCTCCTTGAAAACATCATTGTACAGATTAAGTTTAGAGTCATTTTTTAATTTATTGAGATTAGACATCAAAATCTTCTTACTCAAACTGAAATTAGTACCAAGTAAATGTTTGCAATGAGGGTTCCTAGGAAGAGGCATAATAAGACGTCCATCTTCAGTTCCATCTGCGTTGGAAAGAACATAGTTCATTATCTTTACATTCAATTCATTTACTTCACAATCATCATTTTCAAGATCATAATCTAAAATTTTAGAGCTCTCTTCATTTAGAGCTTCTTCTGTTGCCTTTTTCAACATATCTTCAATCAATTGACCACGTTCATCTAGTACATCAGTAATAATATTCAGATTAGTTAACAAATTAGAACACGAAAGAGATGGACTAGAAACTTTTTCCGTTTCAGTTATGTGGCTAATATTTCTCTTCTGCATGCTTTCACTAGTCCCTCTACCACCATTGTTATGTAAATATTTCAAATTAAGAATAATAGTATCTACATCTCCTAACAAAATCACACCAATTTTTGTAGATAGATATGCCGAAGGATTTAGTTTATCACCAAATGCAACAGTCTGTGGCAACAATAACCTTACAACATCAGGCCCCATTACAATATCTATAGTAGAGTTACGAGAATCTTTCACATCATCGGCCAGATAATATCCTTTGGATCTAAACCCTTCTACTATTAAACAGTTGTCGTTTGAATTAACTTTAACATTAATTTCAGGTACGACAATGGCCTCTATAAGGTGAATTTCATCAGAGATACACAGAGGAATATCAACAATGTCCGCAAATAACTTGCGTCTGCTATTAAATCCATTAATTTCTAGATTAACTTTATCTTTAACTTTACAATGAATACTACTGACAAATCCACTACTTACAAAATTCCTCTGTGAACCTGTATCAAAAAGTATCCTACACATAGTATCTTTATCCTCTCCAACTTTAACCGAAAATGTTGGCAAAATTACTTTGTCTTCATCTATAGTGTTGTTGAAATGAACAACAGACAAATTAGAGCTAACAGACCTAGCATCGTTAGGCCTCCCAATACAAAGGAATGATAAATGTTACCCACCGCAATTTCTACACGGGCTTGCGAATTTAAATTTCCAATTTTTCTCCGAATGATTAGTGAAGGAGCACTTACTGCAATGACCTAAAGCTCTCAACTCTTTCACCTTATCCGAAGAAGAGCAATAAACAGTACATTTTCTTAATTCGTGATCAATATCACTCTTATGATCGGCAATACATAATTGACATTTTCTCATTGGCTTGGTTTCAACTTTTACGGCAAAATTTTCAGTTTTAATAGATTTATCCAATTTCTTGTTAGAGGACTCTACTTTGAAAGAATTACGGTTATGATTTTTTAAGGCATACTTTTCTTTCTCTATATTGTAGCTTTCAGTAGCAACACATATTTTAGACTGAATTTCTTCAAGAGTAGGCTTTGAGTTATTAGTTATTTGTACCAAGTGATTCTGAAATCTATCATTTAACGAGTGCCACACAAAATATTGAATGATAGAGTCTACATTCAATTTCATTAACTCGATAGACGATACTATGCTACGCATATCACCGATATAACTATACACATCAGCATCATATTTTAAATCAAGTTTAGAAAGCCTACTTATCACATCGTACTTCTGATTAGTTGGTGAAACAAATGCTTGGGTCAAAAGTTCTTTAGCTACAGCGTAATTTTGTTCGCCCGAATCTAATGATTCCACTAAATTCTTGGGTCCCTCAAACAATTGGTTCCTCAAATACACGAACTTTTCGTATTCTGAAAGTCTATGCTGGTTTATTATGGACTCAAACGCGTGAAAAAACCTATCTAAACTCTCAGATTTACTGTTACTAAATGTTGGCAAATTTATTGTAGGCAATTTTAGTTTATTGACTGAAGGCAAGGAAAATGCAGAATTAGGATTTTCTTCATTTAAGGGAACATTTAAAGTATAAATACCATTTAGCAATGATAAAACTTCCGAAATCTTCTCGTTGTAATTATCCTCGGAATCTAGAATTTCATCAAAATTAGAATCTTCAGGCAATGACGAAGATATTTTTATTACATTCGTCAATTTCCTTTTTAATACTTTTAATTGTCTGACGGTATTCATCTTTTTTAGTAATGGTAAGTGATTCAAATGTTAGAGCATTTGATACCTTATTATAGATTCTAGTGATACGGGCACGCAAATATGTTCTAGTTTTTAACAAAGTTTCATAGTTATTCTCATAACGAGATTTTAAATCTGAATTAGATATTTCCTCGTTACCAGACATTGTTGAAATATTTAAAGTAACTAATACAAAAAATAATAGAAAAGGTAATTTTATATAAGAGAAAGTTATTCAAAATAACTATATTTATATAATATAGAATTAAAAAAATTATATACCTGTTAGAGACGACATCAGCGAAAACCAGCGAGACCACAATCCAGCCCGATCACTCAATCCCCACACTGGCCACCATTTCCAAAACTTTTAATTTGGCAATTTAATATTATGATAAATAATAATTCTTAAACAAGAAAGGAAGTGATACGCATTTAGCTATATTATATATTGATTTGATCCACATTTACAATGAACTGAGTGAGTTTCATATTGCTATAAAATAGACTATTTTGGAAAATTTTGTAATGGAGCAGTACGGGGGTCAGCGACGAAAGCCTGAACTGCTGTTCCTCTGACCATCGCCAGAAATAAATACAGAAATGGTAAGATTTTATTGATAATACAGATAAAAAGTAACTGGAAGGCAATGCAACAATTTTAAATATGAACGAAAATTAAATCAGGGAAATTAAACCTATGAAATTTATATAGAAATAGACATTATGGAATCAAACTGTAATAGGGAATAATTAATTAGGAAATAAGTAATTAGGGATTAAGTAATTAGGGATTAAGTAATTAGGGATTAAGTAATTAGGGATTAAGTAATTAGGGATTAAGTAATTAGGGATTAAGTAATTAGGGATTAAGTAATTAGGGATTAAGTAATTAGGGATTAAGTAATTAGGGATTAAGTAATTAGGGATTAAGTAATTAGGGATTAAGTAATTAGGGATTAAGTAATTAGGGATTAAGTAATTAGGGATTAAGTAATTAGGGATTAAGTAATTAGGGATTAAGTAATTAGGGATTAAGTAATTAGGGATTAAGTAATTAGGGATTAAGTAATTAGGGATTAAGTAATTAGGGATTAAGTAATTAGGGATTAAGTAATTAGGGATTAAGTAATTAGGGATTAAGTAATTAGGGATTAAGTAATTAGGGATTAAGTAATTAGGGATTAAGTAATTAGGGATTAAGTAATTAGGGATTAAGTAATTAGGGATTAAGTAATTAGGGATTAAGTAATTAGGGATTAAGTAATTAGGGATTAAGTAATTAGGGATTAAGTAATTAGGGATTAAGTAATTAGGGATTAAGTAATTAGGGATTAAGTAATTAGGGATTAAGTAATTAGGGATTAAGTAATTAGGGATTAAGTAATTAGGGATTAAGTAATTAGGGATTAAGTAATTAGGGATTAAGTAATTAGGGATTAAGTAATTAGGGATTAAGTAATTAGGGATTAAGTAATTAGGGATTAAGTAATTAGGGATTAAGTAATTAGGGATTAAGTAATTAGGGATTAAGTAATTAGGGATTAAGTAATTAGGGATTAAGTAATTAGGGATTAAGTAATTAGGGATTAAGTAATTAGGGATTAAGTAATTAGGGATTAAGTAATTAGGGATTAAGTAATTAGGGATTAAGTAATTAGGGATTAAGTAATTAGGGATTAAGTAATTAGGGAATAAGTAATTAGGGAATAAGTAATTAGGGAATAAGTAATTAGTGAATACTGGCAGGTTATTTTAAGTTAAGGATTGCAGAGAAAGGAGTGATTAGTTACTTATACAATATAAATTGTATAACTACACTATACTAGACCAATAGATTGGAAGCATCATTCTACATACCGTGTACAGTGGATTTGGGCCTGTATGGATAGGGATCTCGCCAGAATTTGCCAGTCGTCTCACAGGTAAGGAGGGCTTAGCAGTCCATCATAGCTCGGTGTTCACCGCCGCTATTAAAGTCATTTGTAGCTGCATGCAGTGACGGTTCAAATGAATCTTGATTAATTTTAGTAGTACCTCTAGAATAATACTACTGGTTCATAGAGAAAGATGAACCTTTTCACTCCACTGGCACGAAGGTACTTACCATTTTATTTAGCAGTTTTGTTTGTAGGAACGTTACGGTTTACAGTGAGCGTTCTGTCATAGTTCTGCTTGACTCCTTACTAACAGATCCAAAACATTACTATCAGAATTTTTCATGCTTTAGGACCGCTGATTTATCATGCATCACCTGTTGACGTTAGCTGCTACTAGCTGCAAAAACTCTCAAAGGGAAAATTATTGATAATTTACTGGCTATAGAACAATACCTCAAAATATTGGTCCAGATTAAATCACACCATACACTGCAAATCATTGACCTGCCAGCAACTCCACAGATTCATTTTAATATTATTATGTAAACATAATAATAATATTTGATAACTTTATATTAATATGAAAAAATTTGATATATTGTATACAACCGACAAGAGTATTTAATATTCTTATCGGGTTCAAGTTGATAAAATAAATGATGAAAAGTTAATCGGTTTAAAATTTCTTAGAGCTTATGTATTTTCAGAGTTTATAATATCTAAGAATATGGATCTTTTCTGTTTGTAGGGCCATTTGAAAATAATGAAAATAATTTGAATATAATTATATCATGGATACGCGTCGTTGTTTAATGACATCTGCTTTATGAGAACACTTTTCTTTGATGACGAAGATGGTAATCTGAAATGGTTTGGAAAAAGCTTAAAAAACGATAGTGTAATTAAAATAACGAGTAAAAACATAATTCATATATGATCGACAATGTGAAACCGTCCAATAACTAAGAACTTACCCCATTATTCAACAAATTTGCTTCTAAATCGCCATAATGCAGATTTGTTCAAGAAAATGGTTATTATTTACTTTTCAAATGCGCCCACCCAGCAAACATGAATGTATCTATTCGATGTCTAAACGACTCTGTATAACCTCTCTTCCGACATCGAATACCAGTAACAAATTAGACATGGTGACATCAAGTAGACATCAATCCGATATCCGTTTGCACCGCTAAACTGCATCATATTAAGTATATTTAGCATCGGAGCGATACCGTTATAACAGCGTTGAATAGAAAGATAAATTACGACATCCAACATACATCGGGATTCTCTACCGAACAGACTCCTAACTATATATCTAATATGCTTCGAAACGATATCCACTTGCATACAATAAATAAATAAAAATAGAAAATTCTTACTTCATTGATATAGCGTAGGTACTGTACGTTTAGATGCATATCAATTTGATTAATGTTACATAGTGTTATATATAAATTAAATGGGAAGAAATGAAGTGACGTGTCCGGGGAACCGTTCGTGGGTCCAACCGTCGTCGTGCCTGTAGCTCTGTCACTTTGCCACCGTGGATGCATATGATTAAAAAAAAAATTTCATATTAAATGACCCGGAGATACTTAAAGAAATTTTAAAGTGAATAAAACAATACAGGCAAGCACCGCTTTTATAACCAAAATCACAACTTATTGTTATTACAAATAGTAATGAGTTGGTCAAATTTTGACTTATATAATTGTGTTTCATTGAACAATCATGAATTTTGTGCTCTGTGAAATATTTTTAGCAGTAGGGTATATGTTCCAAGTTATCAATAGGGTCTATATTTTCGAACACGTGATAAAGGAAAATATATTTATTATTATTTAACTACAATTTAATTTAATAGCTGAAGGTATGATACCAATTGAAATAAAAGTTAAATAATGATTGTTATATAGATTCATTGAGTCCGATTACCACTTTAAGTTTATTATCTATAATGTGAATCACTGAATTTTAATCGTCTCATTTGCAGCTTTAGGCACTAGGTGGAAGCTCAAGTTATCTGATATGGGGTTAAGCATTTTACGTAGAAAAATTATTTATGTATTGATTTTTATTTCTAAACTTGTATTTTACGTACTGGTATCATGGATACCAATTTAAGTAAGAGTTTAATAATGATAATTATTATATTTATTTCTTACATATTCGAAAATGTGGAACCGTCCGATAACACAGAATTTACTCTAAAATGGAACATGTTAAATAGCCCATCAACTATTAATTATTTACGTTTAGTAGATGTTTAACGTCTGCTTCGGAACCAAAATCCATGTCGCTGACGTCAAAAGGAAATGAAATACAAGGGACTGGAAGAAGCAGTCAGAAAGGAAAGTGGCACCATGGATAAAGTCACGACGCTCATGGATGCTAAAAAGCTACTCCGTGAATGCTGTCACTTACCGAAGAATGTGACAAAAATGATCACAAGCACCGGTGGCTGCACTCAAGGATGGAAGGGAGAAGTGAAGAGGTAATAGTAAATGAAGCCTACGAGCTTACCTAACACAAAATCTAAGACCTCGTAATTGTAAAGCATAACCCTAGCGCTATCCTCTAAAATTGTATGGAGAGTTGAAACATGGTAAACATAAAATAGACAATACATAATCCAAATTACAACAGTTTGGGACCCAAAAGACGCTACCCCCTTCTCTTCTATTCACCCCTCAACCCCTCAGGGCTCATTTATAATAAGCAGTTTAAAATAGATTCATCACCATTTCGTTCTCACGGTACTGGAGGAACACTGTTCAACAACCGATGTTCTAGTATTGCTTAATTTTCGTTGATACAGTTCACAATCGCACTAGCGTGTCAATGCTCAATCGTATACCTTTACAACTGCCGTAGTGTCGTTAGTCCCCTATAAGTATATTAATTATTGGGTATAGTTTAAAGGGAGCACTATGTATGTTATATAGAAAGGTACAATTCAATTGAATGGAAATAATTCATACATTTCTATACGTATTATAAAACAGGAAGATAAGAAAATGAATTTCTAAATTTGAAACGATTTTTTTTAAACTACGTATCTGTTTTCGCACTTCTGGTCGAAGTATAAATTCAGATATCGTTTGGAAACAGACATGCCGACGTCAAGATGATGCTGTTAAAACCATGTATCGGTTTTAGTGTTTCTACTCAAAGTGTAAATTCAGATATCATTTAGAAACAGACATTCCGATATCTACTATGAGTCGAAATGGTTGCTAAGTCGATACCCACCGCTAGCGCTACGAATTCGACAGCAAACGGCATCGAATCGACATTCATATGTTTGTTGGGCATGGAACAGAAAATTGTTGTTATCTTTACATTGTTATTACTTTATTTGCATAAGCGCTCAGGAAACAGAAACTTCTCTAATTACATTATTTAATATAACAAGTATGTGTTTCTTCTAACTAGCTGAATAATTTTATTTTTAAGTCAGTAACTATAATACCATTATATTTTATTTCCATCATTTTCAAATGCGCCCAGCAAACAAAAAAGATTCAAGGATATGTAATATTGTGTACGTTTCTTGCAGCTAATACTATTATGTTCATACTATCAGAAAAAAAATAAAGTGACACAAATTATTCTAGTAAATTATAAAACAAAAGACAAAATACTAAAAAAAATGTTTAGCATTTGTCGATTGAAGTATTTTCAATACAATCTAAATAAAAAATATTATGACAGTGAAATTCGAATTATAATTAAATCCACAATGAATCATTGGTTAGGTGTTTTTCTATTTTCATTTTGCAAAATTATTGAAGTCAATTTATTTGGAGCATAAACCATTTCTATCCAAATAATAAATCAGGATATTGTGCCATAAATCTTCCCAGGAAGAGATTACTTTATATAATTCTGTTTTAAAAACCCATGAATATAAATTACAGTATTTTCGCTTTTATTATCACATGTTGCCAGGGACTACTGATACAATAATGAAACATTGTGAAAATAAAAATTTATGTATGGTACTTTCCTTAATAATTTATAACACTTTAAAACTGTTTTTAAGGATATTTAATGCATTTCACTTAATTCATTTCATATCATATGTGAAACCCTGACGTGGAATTGAGACATTATTTTTCGTATAATTAATTGAAAACCCTGTCTCTTATTCGTATGTCTAATACGAAACTCTGACGAGGACTTGCGCAATTAATTTTACAGAAGGTCAAATTCAACCCAGCCCGACCCGAAATATATATTTCAATTTTTTATTAGAGATTATTTTTACTTCAATATTATTCAACGAGGTGAACTTATGAAAACTGGAGTTACTTAGAAACATTCAACCAAAGTTCGATAAAAAAGGATTAAGATTGAGTAACTATAATATTTTCGATATAGAGCCGATGTAGTCATATTTTTCAACGTTTGTCTTACATTTTAAATATATAAAATTTTCACATTTGGCTATTTTGGTTTGTTCTATATGTTAAAATTATTTCGTGCAGCTAGCTAAGTCCAGAAATATATTTACTGTGATTATCAATACCAGTGATATGACCGATAGAATAGTTCTCATTTGCTTTATCTCTGAATCATTATTGCAATACACTAAACCAATTTAGTTGAAAATGTAAATAAATTAGATTTACAATTCCTTTTAAATCGAATATTGTGGCAATGTATAATTAGGAATAATAACCCCATGACGCTTTATGTCCAAATTCCAGTTATAATAATAGAAATTACAGAGATTTAAGTTTCTTTGAGATGTCATTTGCACCTAACACCTCAACTTAATTCGGACTGCATGTCTACGGATACCATGGAACTGTGCTAATGACTTTTTCACAGAATTCGCAGACTTAATTTGGATTTTAAATATTTAAAGCTGAATTGAATATATTATTCCACATAGGTATTTCAGATATGACCTCCTCTGTTAATATTTTGTCAACTAAAGAGGATTTTTTCCATTCTGTGACATGTAAATTTACCGATTATAAACTTTTTAATTGCCTGTTTTACAAATAATGTGCCACCCCTTTTCGAATAAATTCATATCTGTTATTTTTAATGCTTTAAACAGCTGTGAAGTAGAACACGTTGTGGAAATTAAAACAATATATATTCTTAATTATAAAAATAATTTTATTATTGCGTTGGATTGGATCTAATTTAATGATGCACATGGTCATTTCATACATGAATTGAAATATGTTACATTATTGAGTCTTGTATATCCTTTATTCATTGAAAAATGGATCTTGCCTCAGCGTTTGCATAGAGAAAAAGAAAAAAAAAAATTTGTGACAGAGGAAAACATGCCATAGACTCCTCGTATGTTCAACCCATTTGCCATTTGATTCTTAGGGTACACTACATCTAGTAACCAATTCTAACAGTATCTCCATAGTTTTCCTTCACAATAGTTTTAATCTTTTCACTTTGTCCCAAAGGTTTTTTTACAAACTTTGAGCGACAAACAAAACACTCCCCAAGTTACAGGTATTTGCATTAGTTTATCTCTACAACAGAAAACTATCAAGTTTTTCTAACTGTTCAAATCCTTTAAAGTTCCATTTTATCCCGCAAGCAAAGATTGAAATATCCTATTGTATAAACAGAGTGGTGTATAAACAAAAATATTTTCATGAATGTCGCTTTGATGAGATGTTTAGAGTGACAAATTGAATCGGGATTAAATAAGAAAATATATCGAATTCTATTGTTTATATGTGCATCTGTTTCAAATGACCATTGTTTTACCTATATATTTCCCTTCAAAACTTAAATAATTATTGTTACCTTCACACGTAAGACTGCATTATAACAAATCGTTGTTCTCATATTTCCTATTGCAAAAAAAAATCAATCTGAAAAGTATATAATTACAATAAATGCTGTATGAATTGACTTAAAGAAGGAAATGATATTATATCAAAGAATAATATTATATCAAAGAATTACTGCTGATGAGGAACCTTTGAACAAGTATATTTCATTGATCTACATTCTACACTGTATAGTGTATATTGATGCATAGTAACACATTTCTCTCCAACGCCTCCACTAACACAGAGTTTCTGATGAGCAAAATGAGTCCAGGAGTTCTCATCTGCATTCAGGAGAGAGTGGTCCATTTGACCACTTTGTGATGGTAAAGCGACTTCTTGAGTCAGAGAGAACAGAGTATTTGTTTGTCATCAAGAGTTAGGCGTTGATATTGGCGAATATGTAAATAAATCTTTAATTGTTCTTTCTATATATGTTCATTGCAATTCATTGTAAATTATTAAGAAAAATCTTGCGTATATACATTCACAAGTATAGGATTTGATATGAACACAATGATGATAATTAGATTATAGAACTTGAAAATTATTAAGACCTAGAAGTTTCTGTGAATGATTTATTAAATTCACCATTCATGAAATGTAATTTCAATTTTTATTTCATCTGCACAATATTTTATATTCAGTTTTCATTGACATTAACTTAATAATAATATATTGATTGTAATTAATTTAAATCTATTTTGTTATTTTTTTGAAATGCAGTTTCAATCACATGTAAATATCAAAGAAAGGTATTCACAATTTAGTTCAGCCAATATACTAACAGCGACACTGTGATCATTTAATTAAAATGTAGTACAATTTTGGACTTTTCCTTGTTAGTCTTGAATGAAAAAAATGTTTTCCCAGTCTATTTAGAACACAATTAATCGATAAAATTCGAACTAATTTTTCTTTCTTGTATCCCTGAAGATTTGATAGAAACGTTTTTATCAAATAATTAATAAATAGGTAGAATTCAATTTATAATTTCAAAATTATTGAATGATAAATAGGTGAATTCATTAAATAGTAAAACAAACTTTTATATATACTTAAATTTCAATTGCAAATTTTAATTTGCTCAAAAGTTACGTTCAATATTTATAACGCAAGAAAATTGTATTTAAAATATTGAACTTACGTTTAATATACGTAGTGCAAAAAAATTATATTTAGAATATTGATATAAAATTATAATACATGCATATAAGGGTGGAAAAGAAAAAAACAAAAGTTAGAATGACAAATAAATATAGTAATAAAATCACCAACTATAAAATTATTTCATAAAATGAAATTTCTTTCGTTCTATGGAATATGGTATATTATAAGAGATATGATCTTATTTAATGAAATATGTTAGGAAATGAAAAGCGTTACATCTACATTGAGAGTCAATACACACAATAGCAGCTATCAAATATATTACGTGCAGTTTTGTATATTCTTCTATCTAGTTTGAGAAATTGTTTCAGTTTGTCTCTAGCGTAAATTGTTAGGGGTATAAATAAGTACGCCTGATTTATTGCAAACAATATAATATATCCTCCACTGGTTTGCATTTAGATGAGATAATCCAAAATTATGCAGTTTTTGCTGCACATTCTAAGTTACAGTTACAATATTTCTAAATCTGGAGCGATGGAATTAGTCTAGTAAGGAAAATAAATTTTGTTCTCTATTTCAGAAGACTGTAGAAGCCATTCTCTGTAAGAGCAGAAAATCCAATGAGAATAAGTCTGAGAGAAGCTGAGTGGAGTGTATTAGTGAAAGATGTGAAGAAGAGTCATTCTAGAGCAATATTCTAATAATATGTCACATGATAAAGTTAAACTGAAGTCATCTCTATTACATATCTTCCTAAGAAGATGATATACAGACTAACTCTGTGATATATAATTGGTTTGTATATTCCAGAGTGGGAGTCATTTCTAATATAACTGGAATAATCACTAATGTGATGAAAAAATTACATAAGTCCTCACCTATAAATCATTCGGTTCTAAGTAAGCAAACTCCGCTAACCTTGTTAGTATTTCTCTGTTCAGTGTATGGTGCTTGAAGTACAGTTGTGTATACTTATATACTTGTGTTGCTATTGACCTTACTTATTGTTATTTAAGTAAAGTGATCTATAAGAAAGTAAAGATCCATAGGTAATAGTACAGTAAACAGAGCTTTGGGTATTGACCCTCAATACAGTAGTATTGGGCAAACCCAATAGTAACACGATCTGGTAAGACATCACAACCGATATTTAAACCAGAAAACAAACAGAGGACACGTAGGGAGGCTAAGAAAGCAGACAAAGAAATAATAAATCGAATATTTAAGAAAATAGAGAGAAAATACCGAGATAGGCAAGAAGATTTTAATATAGATATATTTTCGTTTTTGAACCAGAAAATTTAACAAGAACAATGGCGGTCAAAGTATCCATGACTCAGACTGAATTAACGAATTTAATTAAAAATGCCACTACTACTATTGTGAACACAGATTCTTTTGCCGACATTTAGAAGAATGAGCAGGGCTAACTTTCCCGCGTTTGAGGAAAAAATATCTTTAGCCAGCACCTCAGTTTATTAGATCAAGAGAAGAAACAAATACTGTTTTAAGGACAGCAGATACTAAATTAGGTGATTTTCAAATTACCGTAAATAATTTGGTAAATGAAGGAATTAAACATACATATGAACAATTAACGACACTTTTAGGACACGTTTATGTACAAACGACGTCTAAGAACATTTACGCAGTTTGCGCAGATATTCACACAGCAGAACTGGTAAATGATGACGAGGCACAGAGCAGGTTAATAGAAATGTTTGTACACATGAACCAAGTAACAAAACCAGGTGGCTAACATAGCCCTTCCGAGCTGTGACTATTCCGTTAAGAAACGAGGGGGTGTACAAGCGCATGTGTCGTTTAAGAGCTGACAGAGTAAGTAGAGTAACGGTTCTCGTTAGCACAACAGCTGATGTTAACTTACACATTATTCTGCAAAATACTTCAGGTATCTGATCATTTTGCTCATCTTTTTGACATTTAACTAATGTAAGAAGATTAATTGATGAATATTTAAGCAACAGATGCAATGTTAATGACTTAAATAAGCGTTTGTTGGAGCGAGTACTAGATGCGAGCACACTTCCTCGTTTATGGAACGTCACTGAGCCGTGTGTGACTGCTCCAGTGCTCCCTGGACTATCAGTCTGTCGCTAGGGTGACGTCATATGTGAGCTCTGACGTCACCACAGGACACAGCGGAACGGTCACGCTTATACGTTGATGAGAAATTGTAACGCCCCTTCCTTCTACTACTACTTTCAGGAAAAAAACACATGTTGGAAGATACAACAGTAAATATCGATGACACATTTCTGGTGAAAGAATCCGCAGAAACAAATAAAGTATATTTAGTTAGACAGTCAGACAACACAAAAGAACGAAATTTACGATCAATAGCTTATATCAGTAAGGCACTTAATGAGACTCAAAAGAGATATAGTGTAACCAAACTGCAGTTTTTGGCAATACACCTTTCTTTGAAAGAATTTCAGTTTTGATGTCTAAGTTACCCGGTGACAATCCTCACCGATCATAAACTGCTTTGCGCGTTTTTTGATAATAAGTTACCGTTAGACAATTGTCTCGCTCGCTGGGCAATAGAAGCGTCAACATTCGATTGCCAGGTTAAATACTTTGAGGAAGGAGAAACATAGTGGCTGACACTTCACGCAGGTTAACACATTTAACAGAAAAAGTAATTGATGATTGCGAAATTTTAGAATGTTCAAATGAAAAATTCGAGTCAATCGAGGGATTTATAGCAAACACTAGGTCACGAACGAAGCAGTAGATACTACAAATAATTAACACAGAACCAATAGAAAACGAACAACCTAAATTACACAAAATCGAAAAAGAAAAACCTTTTCTACAATACATACCATCGGAGAAAGACATCACTTGGTCACTAGGAGAATTAAGACACGAACAGAAATCTGTTGATTTCTGCAAAGAAGTAATCGATAACCTTAATAGGAAATAAATTTGTAAAACCAAGGATAGAACAGAATATTTTTTGTTAGACGAATTATTATAGAAGCATAGGAAAATAGATACTAGACAGGTAAGTCTGGTAAATTACATTATACCATCAGAAATGATGAAACTAGCAATAAATTCGTTACACTACAATAAACATTGTGGAACAGAACATATATTATTTAAATTAAAACATAAATATTTCCATCCACATGAGAGGACGGTCATTTCCAAAACACCGTTAGAAACATTATCTTTCGATATTATAGGGCCATTTATATCCACAAATACAAATAACAAATACATATTGTCAGTGACAGATATATTAACACGATTTTGTGATTTACACGCAATCCCCGATGAATCAACAGGCACAGTAATTAAATGTTTAGATAAAACATTCAATCGTTACAGATTTCCAAAAACACTAATATCGGACAATGCTAGAGAATTTATATCGAAAGCAACGACACATACAGTAAAATACATCAGCTTTATAAATGTAAAATCTTACAATATTCAGCATATTCAAATGGTATTTAGGAACGAAACAGTAAACGTGTAAATAAACTATTGAGACTTTATATACACACAGTAGATCATAACAATTGGGACAAATTTTTAGACATGGTAATAAATACACTAAATAATCGAATCAATATTTCACTTAAAGATACTCCAGCGTAAGCTCTATTCGGACGAGATACACACCCCAATATTCAAACTGAAAATTTAGACCAATTATATAATGTAGACACCTCTGAATTTATAGTTAAAATTAGGGCAAGACAGGCTATTTACATACAGGATGTCATAAGATCAAACATAATCAACCAATCGAATAAACTAAAAATTTATTGCATCAGATCTAGAAAGGATAATATATTACAAGTAAAAAGACGGGGTTCTATTAAGGAATAACCAAAAAAATCACAAATTACAATTAAATTGGTTTGGGCCAGGAGAAATAACAGAAATCAACAAAAACAAATGTATCGTAAAAATTGGACACAAACTAATGAAATGTAAGCAGCAGCATGAGAAAGGCAATTAAATTACTAATCAAATGAAACAATACAAGGTATCATTACATTTAACTAAAAGATATAAAATCACATTCACAGTCATATTCACATATTATGTCACAAAAACTAATTCACATTCTTGCACATTTTTAATCACAAGCGCATGTTATCACATACTGTGAGAGCGAGTTTGTTTATAAGACGTCAGCAATTTATAGCCACGCTAGAAATCAATAAACAGAATACATGAATAATTTCACAGTATATGAATAATAAAATTAATTCATATGAACACTAATGAAAAATTAAGGTTTTGTATTAATGTAAATATTTTAAAATATAAGTTGATGGGACTACATATGTGAAAAACATATTTTAATTTTAAAAATATTATTTTATGATTTGAATATTAATATGTTTTGTTTAAATGTAATAAGATTTTTTTTTGTATTGTATGTATGATATTTGAATTTGAAATAATTGAAATAATTGAATATATAAAATCAATAGGAAAAGGAAGAAGAATTGTAATGAATTTTAATTGATTTTAAATTTTATTTTTTAGAAATAATAAAATAAAAAATTAAATAGGTATAGACAAACAGGGGCCATTTGCTGATTTTTCTCTATTTTCCAGCTCAAGTATAAGCCAACCATTTGACCCCAGCTATTTTAAATCAACCACTCAATCTCAGCCAGTTGCAGCCGATTGTAAGCCATACACAGTCAACGGCAGCCGAAAAGGTAGCAGAACGTTTGAAACAAAAAACGTTTAGCCGAGGAGTCATACCTAACCAGCGGTTGTTTAGAGTGGATACAGGGGGATTGGAAGTAAAACATCAATATAATCTTTTATCTATTTTGAAAGGGACATTAGAATAGGTATCATGGGGCAACAGCAATCTATAATTATAATATATACGCAACAGTAGAATTAATCAAGAATGCTGTGGTAAAGCAAACACAGCAATTGTGTATGCATTGCTATCATCACGAACCTATATGATTGTAAGTAAGTGACAGTCAAGTCAGTTACCGATTCGCTCTCGTGAGCTACACACCTTATCTCCTGTTCGTAGTTATTTGAGACCTTAACTTGCGAGCGTTCTAGTGGAGAGATTATTTGTAATAACATGTGCTTGACCAATGAATATAATCTCTTTAAGTGTTAATTACTTTACCATTATTACCCTTAAATACAGTTAAGCTTGGACCAGAGGCCTGAGGTCGGAACCATAGTGGCAAGGTGGTTCTAGGGCATGGTACCATGAGTATTTAGTAGAAAGAGATATATAAAGAGAAAGGAATCTGAAAACACTATAAAAGTAGGATCCTAATCACGTAGAGCCCATACACTGAGACGTTATAGGGAAGTAAACTAAAAGACGTCACATTGGTGGCCGTATGGTGCGTGATTAAGTAATTCGAATTTAATGTGCGGAAATTCAATTACTAAAGTAAAAGATTGAAAACTTTGTAATTTACCAAAAACTAAGTTAACCATCTGATTGGAGAGTATTTGATTACAGCAAGACCGGGTTTTGCGACCCTATATGAAGGTACGATCCAATTAAGGTGTTCAGTTTTTGTGATAAAGTATAAAGATAATTCAATTCAAGGTCAAGCAAACGGCATCTCGAAAATTATCGGAAGGATAAGGAGAGTACAGATGGCCTAATTGGAAATTTGAATGAGCAGAGACAATCAACAAGACTGACCAGTCTGAAAAAAAAAAATTCTGGAAATTCTGGAAAATTCTGGAAAATTCTGGAAGAAACTGGAAAGCACGGAGGGAGGAAGCGAAAGGGTTAAGCGTTGCACGTTGACGAATGGTGATGGAAAACATTCGATTATAAACAACATGCAAAAAAGCCGTAAATCAACCAGAAATTGAGAGTCTAATTTGATTAAATACTACATCTGAAAAGTATTTATTCAAACTGCAACATTCAGTGATCATTCAACATTCAGTGATCATTCAACATTCAGTGATCATTCAACATTCAGTGATCATTCAACATTCAGTGATCATTCAACATTCAGTGATCATTCAACATTCAGTGAAGTTTTAACATTCAGTGAACATTCAGTTAACATACAGTGCATAACATACAGTGCACAACGCTCAGTGAACATTCAGTTAACATTATAACAGTTAACATCAGAGCAAAAATCAACGACAAAACCTGATAAGCGGGACCCACTGTACATGGAACCGAAGTTGAGTATAACATATAATATAATGTCATCTTTGCAATTTCAGTCTCATTTCTGAAGCGGTCGGAGTAAGATCTAAGTGTTAGACCTTAGTCAGTGGTGAAATAATCTGTTCTGTTTAGTCTAGAATTGTGTTGATGAATAAGCAGAAGGTAATTAATCATTACTGCAGCAGTTATAATTATAGATGTATGTGTGCATGCATTTCTTTTAGCTTTGCTGTGTGTCGTTATTAATTGAAAGGTAGTATAAATATTTTATATATATTGATTTAACAAATATTGCTCTATATTAAATTATATTTCATTTATTATTTATTATTTGAATGATTATTTTTTAATGTTTGACGGATTATTTTTTTTGGATAGCCTATTATTTTTTCTTCTTTTTTTTTCGTAATTAGTGATTACACGTGCATTACACTTGTTTAAGTACACAATAACACTTCATTAGGATAGGAAACACATGCCAACCTCAGAGGACGAAGCGATTAACGCTGAGGCTGTAGAACTTAGATCTGGAAGACGAACTAAACCCAGAGTACAGAAAACTAAACAACCCAAAACACCCAAAACACCCCCCAAATCACCCCCCAAGTCACCACCCAAAACACCACCCAAAACATCCCCCAAAACATCCCCCAAAACAACCCCCAAAACAACCCCCAAAAAACCCCCCAAAATGTCGGTTGAATTAACACAAGCTCAACTCCAGGAGATAATTAAAAGCAGGAGTACGACGATCATAAATTCGGATTCATTGCCGATATTCAGGGGAAGAAGAAGGCCAGAGGATCCAGCTTTCGAGGAGAAGAACACGTTTCGTCAGCATCTCAGCCTATTAAATAATCATATATCCAGCTTAGGGGATAAAGATGACGCAGAAAAAAAGAAGATCCTTTTTAGGAGCGCTGATTGCAAGCTAGGAGATTTTCAAATTACTGTTAATAACGTTGTTAACGGTAAAACATTTAAAGATAGCACATACCAAGAGATATGCACGGTACTAGAAGACATATATGTGCAGAAAGACAGCAAGGATATCTACAGTGCATGTCATGAATTATACACAAATAAATTGAAGGACGAGAATACAGCTGCCAGTGACATCTTAAGTACATTGGAAAAAATAGGGGAAGTCACGGATTTTATATTAAATGACGACACAATGAACGCCCAATTTCCAATAAGGACAGCAACTGAAAGTGATGAATCATTCACACGCAAATTAAAAAATCACGCAAAAGATCTCATGAATACATCAATGTATTTAACAATATTGGGTCCACAGATCAACCCCAGTATCATCAAAGGAGTCGTTGAAGGTCCTTATAAGACAACAGCTAATTTACTGTCTGCTACAACGAAGAAAATAAGATCTTTGCCACATGATAAAAAAATTCTAATACCAAAGAAGAATTTCAATGACACAGAAACTTTTTTGATAGAAAAACCCGAGGGTGAGAATCAAGGCAATTTTCACGAGGATATGTTAGAAGATACAGAAGCATATTACACTCATGACACAAGAAATAGAGGAACAGGAACAGCAGGTAGGTATGCACGCAGAAGTAGATACAAATACAATCCCACAGGCAGAGCATACGTACACAACACTAATATCCCCCACCCTACCCTTACCCCTCACAGCAACAGTGGTACAATTAAGTGCTACCGGTGCAACAAAATAGGACATATAGGTAGAGAATGTCGGGCTCAACAGGCCAAGGATTTTCGCAAAAACATGTAAATACAAACAGAAGTAAAAAACAAGATAGGTCTCACGGGAAAACGGTCGGTAGCTCCGTGTACGAATGTGAATTGAACATGAATAAATTAGATCCAGTGCACGTTAAATTCAATAGCAAAGGTAAATCGTCACTCAACACAAGTTGTGAATGTAAAAATAAGTTCGATTTATTAAAAGAAGAAGAGTTAAGCGTTGAAGATAAAAAAACGAGCGAAACATATATAACAGTCCAATTAGTAAAAAATAAAGATGAATTAAGCGGATTGATGGACTGTCATTATACGATAAAAGGGACTTCTAAGCCAACGATAATTTTACATAGTAAAGAATTTGATTGGGAAGCTTTAATAGATTCAGGGAGCGAGAGAACGATTTTATACAGTCGTAATTTTAATTACAAGGTTAGTCACGAGGACATAATAAAATCAAACGTAACTATTAAAGGCATAAACGGACGTTCCGAAGTAAAAGGTGAAGTAAAATTTGAACTAATGTCGAAATCCCACAAGCAAACAGTAAACGCTTTACTAATCAACAACAACAGCTTACCATATGATGTAATATTAGGAAGGGACGTGTTAACGAACGCGCAAATTGATTTTGATAAGAAAATATTAAAATTAGGTGAAGAAAAAATTCCGTTTATGGAAAAACGTAGAATAGCTACTAAAGAACTATTAAGCACAGATTGCTTAATATCTGAGCTGGTCCTTACTTCAAATAGGTCAAAACGAAGAACGTTGATAAGACAAATAAACGAACGAACAAACAGCCGCAGTAGTATTGCGAAAGTAAGAGTTAAACATCAACGAAAAGGGCAAACGGAGGTAAAAATGAAATCCGAGGTAAAAACGAAGTCAAGGAATAAAAATAAAAAACGCGAGAAGAACGGAAATGTTCATATAAATAGCCAAGTCGTTGAGGCAAACAGCGTACAAATATTGTATGGGTTTGTCAAAAACAACGAAGCAGGAAGTTATATAATAGCTAAAAGAAGTCTCAATAGCGGTTTAGTGATAGCCGAAACACTAATAAAAATCGAAGACACAAAAAAAGAGGGAGATCAAGTGTCAATATGCCCAGTTTTCGTAATGAATCCGACGGATAGTGATATCATATTACGGGACAATATGATAGTTGGTAAACTCCAGACGTACGAAGAGCAAGTCGAAGTAAATATAGCGACTATATCGGAGTGTTTAAATAATAGGACTCATAAATCTAGGTTAGGAAACGTGTTGAGTGACGAAAAACCAAAGCCATTTGAACGAAAGGTTACCCCTGAACTAATTTATGAAAAGTCAAAGGTACATGCAGTTGGAATTAATGGAGAGCCATTAGTTACAACGCATGGCAACCGAGATATGAAGTGTAAAATATCACGTGACGGAAGCGCTGATAGAAGCCGTGACAGCACATTAAGTGCTGATGTAGAAAACAATTCTCAGACAGTGCCATCAGCACCGAGAAGGTTAGTTAATGCTGACATATCATGTGGAATGTCAGAGTATGAAGACAAAATGACGCAGTTACTAAATGATTTTAGAGACGTAATCACGATTAAGGACGAAGAAATCGGGACTACTAGTATATGTAAACACACAATAGTAATGAAAGATCCTAATATAGTGATAAACAAGATGCCGTACCGCATACCACATAAATTTCAAGAACAACTTGAAGAAGTCAACAGGTCAATGTTAAAGGAAGGAACTATAGAACCTTCAATGTCCAAGTACAACTTCCCGGTTATCGTTGTTCATAAAAAGAATGGGGAAATACGACCCGTAATAGATTTCAGATCATTAAATAAGTGTGTCCATATACAAGGATTTCCGTTACCTAGGGTTGACGACATGCTTGGATCTTTAGGTGGATCAAAGATATTTTCTAGTTTAGATCTGAGGAGTGCATTTCACCAGGTGGAACTCTCCGAGGAGTCTAAAAAGCTTACAGCATTTGCGGTAAATGGTAAAAAGTTTCAGTTTAAAAAGCTACCATTCGGTTATGTCAATAGTCCAAAAGTATTTCAAGCAATAATGACAAAAGCGTTAAGTAATGTATTAGGGAAACTATGTTTCGTATTTATTGATGACATCCTAATTTTTAGTCGATCATATGAACAACATTTAAATGATATTGGCCAAGTGCTAATGAGTTTACGTGACGCTCATTTGAGATTAAAATTAGAGAAGTGTGAATTCTTTAAACACGAAATTAATTTTCTTGGACATCGAGTCACTACTGAGGGCATCCGATGTATCCAAAACGAAAAACTTAGAGAAGCATCTAGACCAACAGATGTAAAACAACTTCAGCGATTTTTAGGGCTTGCGAATTATTTTCGTAAGTTCGTACCTAAATTTAGTCAGAAAGCCGACCCATTATATAGACTATTAAGGAAGGACACTAAATTTGACTGGACTGACGAATGTGAGGCTAGCTTCACTAGACTCAAAAATATTTTGACATCAGATACGGTTTTAGCACATCCAAATTATTCCAGACCATTTTATTTATTTACTGACAGCTCAAATATCGGAGTTGGCGCAGCATTGCTACAACCAGATTCGACCAAAAGCAAAACATTAAGACCCATCGCATATTTCAGTAAATCATTAAATTCTACTCAAAAAAGGTACTCCACGACTAAACTAGAGTTTCTTGCAATACATCTAGCTTTAAAGGAATTTCAATATCTATGTCTAGGATATCCTATTACCATTTTAACTGATCACAAACCTTTATGTGCATTTTTTGGTAATAAACTTCCTTTAGACACGGCTTTAGCCAGGTGGGCAATAGAGGCTAGCACATATGATTGTACCATCAAATATTTTGAAGGTAAGAGAAATGTGGTAGCCGATACCCTTAGTAGATTAACTCCTTTAACGGAAGAAACAATAGATGATTGTGAACTTTTAACACCATCTAATGAAAGTTGTAATTCAATTGAAAATTATATAGCAACCACAAGATCGAGGGCTAAGCTAAATGTACCACAAATTATTAACGACAATGACTCAGAAACAGACTCAGACAACGAACAAGAATCAGATACATCTAAATTGTATAAAATCAACAAAGAAAAACCATTTCTGAACTACATACCTAAACATGAAGACATAACATGGACTTTAAACAGACTAAAGACTGCACAGTCAAACGACTTTGCTTGTAAGGAAATAATGGATATATTACAGAAAAAACAATTAGGAACATCTAGGAACATAGCTGAATTTTTCATATTAGACGGAATATTATATCGACATCGGAAAATAGATACTCGGGCAGCCAGTATTGTTAATTATGTTATACCAAATGAAATGATCAATTTAGTAATTAATTCAATACATTTTAACACCCATTGTGGTTTAGCTCATACGCTATTTCAATTTCGATTAAAATATTATCATTTTCAAGAAAGATCGGTCATAGAATCTTTTATTAAAAGATGTGACGTTTGCAAAATCCTTAAAGGAAGTCTAGATACACCAATTAAATTAATGTCTGCCCCAGTAGCTAATACACCATTTGAAACAGTTTCATTTGATTTTATTGGACCTTTTATAACAACTGACACGAACAACAAATATATTTTATCAATAACATGTATGTTGACAAGATATAACGAATTACACGCAGTAGCTGACAAATCAACTAACACAGTAATTGATTGTCTAAGTAAAACATTTAGTCGTTGTGGATATCCCAAAACGTTAATGTCGGATTGTGCGAAAGAATTCAAGTCTAACGCAATAAGAACTTTCAGTGAAATACATCAGATATACAAATGTGAGGTATTACCATATTCAGCATATTCCAATGGAATTTGTGAACGTAATAACCAGAAAATTAACAAAATATTAAGATTCTATGTAGCCACAGTAGATCACAATAATTGGGACATGTTTCTCGATATTGTCCAAAACACAATTAACAACCAATTACATTTGACCTTGAAAGATACACCCTCATACGCTCTTTTCGGGAGGGACACATCTCCAAATATTCAAGCAGAAAATTTGGATAACATTTACAATTTAGATACATCAGAATCAATAGTCAAAATCAAGGCCAGACAAGCTCTATTTATTCAAGATCAGATAAGAGCTAACATAATTAATCAATCAAACAAACGCATAATTTACCACAATAAGACACGAAAAGACAAAATTATACAGATAGGTGATCGAGTATTAATTAGAAATCATCAAAAAACACATAAATTACAATTAAATTGGATAGGACCAGGTACAGTATTACAAGTGAAAAAAAAACAAAGCTATAATTCAATTAGGACATCAAACGATAACGAGCAATATAAATTATCTAACTAAGTTGGAAAAATTCACAACAAATTAATTAAATAATTTCATTAACATCATTAAACACGCCGTGGTATATCCCTCGGTTAAATGACGGAGGAAATCCCCCGTCGAACGCCGTGGTATATCCCTCTTCTAAATGACGGAGGAAATCCTCCGTCGTACGCCGTGGTATATCCCTCGGTTAAATGACGGAGGAAATCCCCTGTCGTACGCCGTGGTATATCCCTCGGCTAAATGACGGAGGAAATACCCCGTCGTACGCCGTGGTATATCCCTCTGCTAAATGACGGTGAAAATCCCCCGTCGTACGCCGTGGTATATCCCTCTGCTAAATGACGGTGAAAATCCCCCGTCGTACGCCGAGGTATATCCCACGGCTAAATGACGGTGGATTTGCTCCGTCACGTGACGTGGTGTACCCCACGGCGGCACGCCGTGGTTTAGCCGTGGGGACGATGTGCAGATTACGAGGGATAGCCGTCGTGCCGCCGTGGGATTTTAGATCGTCCCACGTCGTATCCCACGGCGAAAATCCCTCTCAGATGTACCCCACGTCAAAATTACGACGGCGTACGCCGAGGGATTTTTCATGAAATGTTAGCTGGGGACTAATAAAGTAAATCAGGAGGAGCATGTCTCGTAATTATCTCTCCTGGTATAGTAGCTAATTGAGGAGTAACTTTTGACAATTTATCGGTAGTTTTCAGTTAACCTTCTTTGCAGTAACTATTACAATTATTATCATCATGCAGGTGGGAAAGACCGAAAATCAATTTATGGTAAATATTTAAGTATGCTATTCACCATAAAATCATTTTCAATCTATCCCAACTACCTGATCATAATGTTTGTAATAGTTACGGAGAAAACAGCTTACTTGAAAGTTACGTATATTCACTTAGCTTGCGAAGTGAATATACATAACTTTAGCTTGCAAGAGTTGGTTATTATTTCCTATCACCTGTAAAATGTTTCCTGATTAATTGTAAATGTAAATTATGTTTAAATAGCTGTTTGAATTCTGTTATTTTGTTTAATTATATAAAAAAAAATATTATATAAATAGTAGATGTTAAATTGTTTCACAAGTTTTATTGGTAATTTTCATATAGAAATAAAAATCGTAATTAATTATTGTATGCTAAATTTATGAGCAAACAAAATATATGACTGTGGATCGAATGACCGGGAACCAAATGACCGGGGATCAAATGGTATGGGGATCAAATGACCGGGGATCTATTGACCGGGGATCAAATGACCGGGGATCAATCATATAGCACAATTTGCTTACATAATATTAATATTAATAATAAACTTGAATAAAAATATTTATTGTAAAAGACAAGAATGCAATTACTACATTTTACTGGTGGAAAAAGTATTCGTAAATTTCTCAAAAAAAAATCATATATTGTAATTTAATCCTATTACAAAGTCCTTAAAAGTTTGCTCATTAATGAGTTTGCTCATTAACGCACAAGTGCTCACTAAACATATTGCAAAATCTTAACATGACACCTTTTCGATGTTTCTCTTTCATAAAAACTTTCATTTGATATCCAAACATCCATAGGTAAACGCCAAAGAATAATTTTATATCTAAAATAAAATTAAGAAACAAAGATAAGAAATGAATATTTCTTGAGATTTGTATGGGCGGGGCTTGTTACTCTGTGCGAGCTGCAATTCTCGCTCATCTCACTTACGCTCCACGCACACCAAAAGCGAAAGAGCAAGAGAGATTGCAAGATTAAACTCGTTAACATGGTAATACTATCTAGTGCGCACACTGAAAGAGAGTCCGAAGAGAGAGAGAAAGATTGAAAGATAGACAACGAGTGAAATCGCTTCTCAGATGATTTCTCGCCAATTTAACTTCAAGTTGACCACTTCAGTGTGCTATCACATTTCACACGGGTAGGTACGTTGGAACGGACATGCTATTAATAAATAAATAAATTCAATTTAATCTGCATCAGTCGCCGTAATAGTTTTTAGAACAAATTTTATTCTGAGTAAAGCCTTCCTTACTTATTATTTTTGTAATATTATTTGAGTTATTAATTGGAATTGTAGTAATTCATATTTTAGAACTTAAAAAAGAACCGTGTTCTATACTGTATACTTATTTGCTCTTGATTGTTATTACAATAATCCATTGTATTTTATGTGTTGAACTTTTATGTGAGCTAAGTAGTTCAGTATAATTATAAGTTTATATTTTAATGCGTTTCAATATCCTTGTCAATTCGGAAATTAATTGTAATTTTATTGAATTATAATCTTATTTTCGAATGAAACTGACCAATGTTTTTATGGCCGTTCGGAATTAATTAGTTACCATGCTACGTAATAAATGGAATATTTAATTGTTGAGGATATTATGACTAATTACATGAAAAAAAGAAATGAGAATAAATTAATTATGAAGATAATTAATTGAGCAAGCATGACACAACCTCCTCGCACCAGTGTTACAAGCTTACTACTCTCTTTTGGTCTGCGCGGGTAATATCTTTCTTTCTTTCTCTGTTGCTATCTTTCTTGCTATCTCTCTCTTGGTGTGCGAGGAGCCTAAGCCGCAAAGAGTTTTAGTTAACTGATTATAGTGATACATTCACCCATATGTTCTCAAACACACTCTTGCATCTCATGACAGGAGAGAGATCTGATATACTTCATATATACAGTGTGTTTTTTTTCTGTTTGCAAGACTTTGGCTCCCTACTATGAATATTTGAAAATAGAATTTAGAAGAAACAAATATATTTTCTTGGAGATATGGCTTGGTACTTACATCTCATTTAATACAAACTTATTTGTAACTCATTGAAAACACTTCTAAAGGCTATCTATAAAATGTGTTGAAAATGGTCGCCAGGATCATGTAGTCAAAGTTTTGCGCGCTTCAAGAAGCTCTTCATAACCCTCTTAAGTACTGTTGCGTCATAATTTACAGATGAGAACCCACATGATATTGTCGAATGAAACTATAGGAATGACTAAAAAGTAATGATATTTGTTGCGATTGTGGACGGAAAATTATATTAAACAAGCATTCATCGATGACGATGGCACTTGTGACTCTGTCAATGGTTCCTTTAACATCTCTATGCTGAAATACAAAGTGTGGCCAACATTTTTGAGCTACTGCAACATGACACAGACTTTGGTGAATGCAAGATGGTGCTCCATCTCATTGTGCAATAGTGGCTAAGCATTTCTTGAAGAAAAATTTCAAGGACGAGTTACCAGAATTAAGAGACACTGAGATTTTCTGGCCAGCATTCAGTAGGAACTCAATCCCCTTGATTTCCATTTCTGGACTACAACACAAAATATTTTGTATTCGGAAAAACCTCAATTCATACATGATATGATAGAATTAGGCGAGTGAAGCTATTTGGTACAAATTATGACCCAGTAACAATTGGGAAGGTGACGAAGACTTGAAGAGCGTCTTGAAACGCGCAAGACTTTGCCTACAGGATTCCAGCGGCCATTTCCAACACCTTTCGTGGATAGCCTTCAGATGTATTTTGAATGAGTTTCAATTATGTTTGTATTACAAGAAATGTAAGTACCAAGCCTTATCTCCAATAAAATATATTAGTTTGCTTTAAATTCTTATTTCAAATATTACTAGTGGGGGTTCAAAGTCTTTCAAAAAAAAAAATCCCCTGTATTTTAAAAAAATGCTCTCAATATGTGTACCTTAATATTTATCACCTCTTTTTTTCAAATTATATGTAATTATTGGGAAAAGTAATAGACATGAAAAAAAAGCTTCCAAATCGGTTCAAAAATATTAATATTATTTTTTTTTAATGATGACTGTTGCTGCAGCGACTAGGTTATCAGGGTTAATAGTGTGTATTTATATATTTCATTGAGTTGAACACTGAAGAGTTACCAGTTTACTACAGTATGCCTCTCAATTAATGATTACAGAAATAGTATTTATAGGTGTAATCTTGGTTTTTCTAAAGATTTAATCTAGGCGTATTGACTTGTATCCACTAAAAATACTATTTATTTACTTTGTCTAACCATAGAATTTTGTTACATCTTTTCCTTTTCCGTAGATTATAAGCACAATGATATTCTTATGTTAGGTAAGTTACTCAATAAAACAATAGAGATATAACTCTGAAAAACTGTACTTAGAATACACGGTTACTACACAAGGTCCAAGTTTTAAGACTAAAGGGCCTTTTAGACGTGATACATTTTATATCAGCAACATTGTTTATATACAAATGTCGCGCAATTGTTTCTGTATACGGCAAGCAATCTGTTTAGACGAGAATTCGGTGCGAGGCAACTCTAGTGTCGCACAAGCAATTGTATATAGTGTAAATCACTTGCTATTAGCTATATCAAATTATTTGAGGAGAGGAACTTTGTGGGATAACTTCAGTAGGTAGTTTTACTTGGATACAAAATAAAGAAATCAATCATTATTTACAACGCAGATCTTTATGGCATTAAAAAATTAAATTGTAACATAATAAACGCAATGCAATAAATTTCTAGGACGCCAAAACAATATTTTATTCCATTCATAGAGCGTTGGCTGTTTTTCATATAATTATGAATTAGCTTGTAAAAGATATATTTATTTATATAAAAAATGATACATCTGTATGTGGTATGTAGTGAGATGTGTGTGCGTCTGTAGCATTAACGCACTCATCTCCCTCTGACAGCCAATAACACACTGAGGATGTTTGTAAACATTTGTTTCAGCATTGTTGCGCGACACCAACTGGCACTGAGCGAATCGAGAAATGTCGCAGAGAAATTGTGGCTGAAACACCCGGGCAACAGCTCTGAAACAAATTGTCGCGCAACATTGTGAAAATGTTTCACGTCTAAAAGGCCCTTAAGAGCTGATAACTTTTAGACTTTCCGTAACTATGTCAGGCGGGAACTCTAGACTGTTGCGGCAAACCTACAAACTAACTTTTTCATTCTACAGGGCTTACATTTATAGTGACTAACTAATTACCTACTTAAACATCACTTCACATATCTCTCCTTCTAACTTAAAATTAAAAACCATTTTCAAAATTTTCATTTCAAAACTTCATTTTCAATTAAACAATACCTAAAATATGAAATCTTAAATCCCATTTTAATCAATCCAAAAATGTACATCAATCAATCTCAATTTCATTTTTAATAGTTCCAAATTGAACATTCATAACATCAAACCTATAACTTCGAAAAAAAATTAATTTTATTCAAACATTTATAATTGGTTTCTATTCTTTTCTAATATTTCTTTCTTCACCTTTCTTATATCAGAAATTCTATTATTCAGTGTGACCCTCAAAAAAGTATACCCAATTTGAACTTCTGATATTTCAACAAATATTGAAGGTTCAGTTTTCTTTAGAAGAACATTTTGTTTGTTAGACCATACTCCATCCACAGTTAAATTTTCATAAAGTTTTATTCCTTTTTATGAATTAAATAACGACTTAATTGAAGGGTGGTGCAAATGGTCAGAAAACAGACAATGAAATAAATTAAATCATATGATTATTATTTATTACTAATAATTGTTACCCGTCTGCACAGGGGAAATTAACAATTTAATTATCAAAAATTATTGATGACTTATTTTATTTAATCCCCAAGGATGTTTTTTCTTGTTCGGCTGTGAGAATTTTCTGACTGGGTATTTGACTCTTGACCTTTAATTGGAAACAAGCACATTACCGTTCATTTAATCACTATTCTTATTTCACTTTTTTACTAAAATTCTTCTCTAAATTTGTCAAATATTATTAACTTATTTGACGTGTGAGAAGCTATTCGTGTGATCACAAGTACTATCGTATTTTCTTTACGAAGCTTTAGTTGACGTCTAAACTTAAGGAGATTGATTACCGCGGTGACTGTGATTAACTAGCTAGGTGTTGTGTTGACGGTGGCTACCTGCAAACTAACTCGTTCATTCTACAAGGCTTACATTTATAGTGACGTACTAATGATGTACTTCGACATGACTTAACAAAGGAAAGAAAGAATTAAAAAAAATATATTCAACCTAATTCAATAAAATTTTCATCTTTACTATTTGAAGCCTACTCGTAGTAACTATGTACTCATTTTCATATAAAGGAAATGTATACACAATAGCTAATGAGTCAGGCAGATAATTCAAAAGCAAATGAACAAACGAGTAAATTTATTCGAATAGTTTGATACTAATTACTCTGTTTCAAAACTCTTTACACTCTGTGTAATGTTTAAATGATTGAAAAATAGTACTCGAAAATATGTTTATCTTTCGAAATCCGATGAGTGTTGGCTCCATCATTTTGATTCATTCCCATCTGAACATGATTGAATAATGTTCAAATAATGTAATTGATCGTGAATGTTCCTTTTAGGATAATTAGAACTTCTCACCAATACAAATGAATAGTGCTTTTAGCACTAAATGAATATTCTTTTTATTGGGAATCAAACACTTCTTTTAGTATGGAGCTAGGAGATAATTCTGCCTATTGACATTTCCATCATTACAATCTGTAAAATGTAAACCAATATCAACTACTATGCAGAAAAATTTGTTTATATATCTATCCTGTATATAAAGGATTTAAAATAATCAGCGGAACACATGTCACCAAATCATTTTCCCTCGCATAATAAACGTCATTATGAATATTTGGCCAATGAAAAGTGAAAAGAATTTGATATGAGCAATAGAATAATAATCTGCTGAATTCCTGACATGATATGCTTTTGATACGAGTAATTGCATTCTGACGAAAGTTAATTTATTCCAGTTTTAGGGAACACATTAGGGGATTTCTACATTTTAGATACGAGTGTTTAGTGTGCAGTGTGTAATGCCAACCGTGTATAATTCATATAATGCTCCATATTCTGACACTACTTGGCATTATATCTTAATAATTTGAATTACACTTTTATCTTTAATTATATCTTTGCTAATAAGAAAAATTATTTCCTCTCACAACCTCTCAACCCACTCCCAGCAAAGCGAAAACAGTTTTCCCACGTATTAAGACGTCTAATAACCCTCGCTAAGTAATAACTAAGTTTAAAGTTTTTGGTATGTTCTATATATTCGGACACGCTCGAAAAAAATATATAAATATATAATTATTATTCAACTTCTATCCAAATTGGTATCATGAATACTAATAGAAAAAAAGTAAAATATAGATTATATAGATATTTTTACGTATTCGAAAATATGGAACCGTTGAGTTTCTGAACCAATTGCTTCTAATAACCTCATCTGGATAACAATTTTGATGTTTTTTTATGGTTACCGTGAAATAATTACAAAGAATTGTCTCCGTTTTCTGTATCTACGAACGGTACTTATTTCGAGACATGCCTCGAAATAAGTAGCACTTTTATTAAAGTGAGATGTAAATAAATGGAGGCTTCAGGAATTGAGACCATATAAGTGAAATTATTGATATTCATGAGACCTTGAAGTTGTGACAGGCTCTAAATGTTTTTGAGTTCACTAGTAATTCCCACCCATTCAATAGTGAATAATCATAAATTTGAGTACGCATTGTTATAAAGATAATATCTATTGAGTAAAAAAAGTATATATGTTCGGACGGGGTATCACTGCGCATACCTTTTTTATGGGGTATCACTCCGCACCCCTTTTAATTTCCATACCACTTGTTTTAGCCTAAATCTGATTACACCATCATTTCAAGCATCCTCTTTTCTCCCATTAACAACGTGAAGCACTATTATACAAATAGTATTTCTAGAGTTAAGTCACGATGTATTTAATGCTCTCAGAACGATCTGAAAAAAGTTTGCACTGGTGATTTTAAAATCCCGCTAATTCTCCAATAACTCTAGAACCGAGATATATAGATTCATATTGTTTTAAGATGTTAGCACAAACAATAACAGTTACATCATGTCAAATTTTCTCCTTCTTAGTTTTAACGGATTTCCTTCCACAACCGTGCGCAGTGATACCCCAGATAATTTAGAGGTAGAGGGTTATCACTGCGCATCATTAATAACCATATTTGTATGTAAATAAATAGGAAAATTATGAGTTTTTGGTTATTAATAAAGGCATAAATATTAAATAAGGTGTTATTTAATTATAAATTTGATTAACAATAAACTTACGATCGTACTAGCTATGCAACTTGATGTGGGGGGTATAAAGATAGGGAGGGGGGAGGGGTATTCAGATGAGGGTTGAGAGATTATTGAATAGAATATTGATTAACAATAAACGTACGATCGTATTATATTACTTGATATAAGTAGTTGACTAGTTGTGTAAAATTTAAGTGTTAAATATGTTGCAGATTCATTATATATGTATTTAAAAAGCAAGGGACAAGTAGATTGGGGAGAGGGCATTTAGAGAAGGAAACACAAACGCTTAGATGTGGGAGACGGGGAAATAGATGGGGGAGAGAGGGAAATATATGGGGAGAGGGATATTTAGATGGGAAGAGAGGAAGATTTCGATGAGGAAAGAGTGAGATTAAAATGGTAGGAGAGGGGGATTTAGTCATTTAGATGAGAAGAGAGGGGGATTAAGATGGAAGGAGAGGGGTCTAGGAAAATTGACCGAAAGAAATTGATTGAAAGCAATTGATCGAATGGAAAATTAATCGAATGGAAAATTGATCGAATGGAAAATTGGTCGAAAGGAAAATTGGTCGGAAGGAAAATTGTTCAAAAGGAAAATTGGTCGAATGGAAAATTGATCGAAAGGAAAATTGGTCGAAAGGAAAATTGATCGAAAGGAAAATTGATCGAAAGGAAAATTGGTCGAAAGGAAAATTGGTCGAATGGAAAATTGATCGAAAATATTGGATAATGTGATGGTACATGCTTCCCATAATTGAGCTATTGAGTGGAAAATTCGACTTCCAACTGGATTATAATATTAATAATTCGACACAGAAGCTGAGAACTCTTTCCATTATCAAATTTATTGCCTATAAAAAAATGTGAATAAATCATGACAGCAATATTTCTTACAATAAACACTCATCCCAATCCTCTTCAATTCTTCTCGTGGGAGGGGTATCGAAAACCTACTTGAACATACATAAATTACAAAGTATATATCATTCGTCCTAACTTCCACCTACTTCCAATAACATTGATAAATGACTTCTTGCCAAGCAGATATCTACAGTAATTGATCTACATACTATTATCGGTCCAATAAAGGTGTTGGATGTAAGAATGGATGTTAGAATAATTCATGCTGTGATAACACACAAAAGAGTATAATATGCAGCATATCAGTATCCATAAATGATCATTAATCATATATAGCAATTAATATACAGCAGTGATGTATGTATGATTTTCATAATTAAGTATGAAATGTGTGTTGAATGAGCAAAACTTGTCGTAAAACTCTTCAGTGATCAAGAATAGTCAGAGTGAAAATATATGGTAACCGGCCCTTTCACCGAATGACACTTTGGTCGAAAATTTCAAAAACACTAGGAGATCAATACATACTAATTTTGCTCTCATGACAGTCGTTCCATTATATCTTTGATTTCCTGTCTTTCTTGGGAGGATAAAAGTAACATCTCTACACTACGTAGTTTCTATTTTCTGCTCATGGACGGGGCGAAAATTGTTCTCTTAGTGGGTGGGCTGTAATTAGCTAATAATCTTGTATAGTTATTTTGATATTTTGACGTAAAAAAAACCGTAACAGCACTTTTATTTTAACCGGGTTGCAGATGCTCGCATGATAACTAATGATATAAAATGTTTCATTATTTTTATTTATACGATGAATAAATAGGTCATAGAGAATTAGAGTCACAGAGTTACAGCAATTCAGGCCTATTTGTTTTTAAAGTGTGTATCTATATTCCTACCGGAACGGGCGTCCAACCTTTCTGGTCATTCCAGTGATCAAAAATATACTCTCATCATTCAAGGAATTGCCAATGCCAACTCACCAACCAAAAAACACACGGAGAATTTCTACAAGATGTTGTAAATGTTAGTACAGAGTTTATTGCAAACATTATAAGAACATTCAGAATTTTTGATTATTTATCGATACTTTTTTTTCAGAAAGTAACACTTACCATTGAGTTTCGATAAATATCCGGTGGTGAAGAATTCATCTTCAAATTACTAACCAAGTCAGTTGTAAATATTACATTTCAATAACTAGCTAATTGAAAATAAATCATACACTGATTAACGAGTATTCTATAACTGTTATAAAAAGGATGAATATCAGGTATACATCAACAACCCTCCAATAGGTGAAACATTCTCTGCCTCTGATATATTCCAAAGCTAATACAGGGTGTCCCAGAAGTAACTGACCCTTTTAATTTTCTAATTAAACAAAAACTAAGGAGGCCAGGTTGTTAAAATAGGTTTCAAATCAAAGAAAAACATTTTCATGGTTTATTAAGACTATTTTTTGAAAACAATATCTTTTAGATGATGACCACTGACGCTTCGACAACTTTGCGCTCTTTTCACTGTGTTTTGCATGACCATCCTCAGCGTATCAGGCGAAATTCGAACAATTTGATGAGTAATGTTGTCCTTGAGTTCCTGCAAATTTGATGGATTTGTCACGTAGACTTTTGACTTAAGGTATCCCCACAGAAAAAAGTCAGCTGGAGTCAAATCTGGGGAACGAGGAGGCCATGAGACGTTACCAAATCGTGAAATCAAACGGTTTGGAAAAGTCTTCTTCAACAATGCCATTGTTTCTCTTGCTGTATGGCTTGTTGCTCCATCTTGTTGAAACCAAGTATTGCGCAGGGCTCTTCG